>JAXQJV010000865.1:0-12768 GCA_037042255.1 Penicillium sp. PG106-07D
GATTTGTGGAACTACGGAGGCGATCGTGTACTTCGTATATTCTTTTACTTTGGCTGGACACTTTCAGACCCCTCTATAAAAATTTCCCGATAGTTCTAATTCTAAAGTCACCAACCACTTAGCTAAAGACCTTTCGTGGTGTTAACGTTATGCCGTTCTCGCTAGATAGAGAGGATTTAAACGGGTGAAGGTAAGATTTTCTATTCGTATATATCTCCGTACGACCATTCAAAATACTTCACCACGCAACACGAAATTGTGATTTTCCGCTTTGGGTCTGGACACTCGCGCCCGCTTCTCCTGCTAAGAGCCATATACCCCACAAAAAAAGGTCAAAATACGTAATAACATGTTTGGCCCGGCGATATCGACGTGTTGAAGGTCGAGGCAACTCCTTTTTCCTATTATGGGGGTTCAACCCATGACCCACTCCCGCGCCGTCTCCTAGCGAGGTGATAAACGGACTCGCGACTATCTGGCTTTTGATGAGGCCAGAGCAAAGCAAATCATAATTTAACCAACGAGTCCAACCCTTCACAATTGGAATTTACCACAATAGCTTCATCCTCATACGCGAGACCAAATTTTCTAAGACGGGAAACCCCAGACTCATCACATAACATTGCGGCACAATCAGTTGCGCAGCGCCATTCTGCCAAGGTTTCTCCAAAGAATAAGAACGAACGCCTATGAACACCATCTCATGCCTATTACGATTAACCAGCAACGTTGGGAACGGCCAGGTCTGTGAACTTGAACGTGGCCCCCAAATGGTTAAGAGCCTCAGCGTCGCATAATTACCGTAACAGCTGCGTTGCGTGTGACCAGGTGCATTCCTTGCCTCCTTCTTAGTTGAAGAATGAGTGATCTCGCATACCAAAGGGACTGCGGGTCCTGAAGGCGGTTCACGAACAATAAATGGTCCCCTATGCTTCCGTCTTACAAAATGCAACTCCTGACTAGGAAATTACTGCTTTTGGTCCTGCTATCATCATAACAATTGACTCACAATGTTGTACACCAAAATCATCGTCTTTCTCGGGTTGACCGCAACCTCCGTCCTCGCCTCTATTAACAGCAAGACTGTTAATGATATCAACACCGTCCGTAACAGCGTCATCAAAGCCCGGAAGGCAATGGAAGCCTGGGACGGGGGTGTCTTGTCGGGTATCCCTCTTGTGCACACCATTTACAAGGCCCACACGACTGCTGAAACTGCCAGAAAGGACATCGAAGGATCCGATCCTTTTGATGGAGAAGACAGGGATGCCGTGCTCGACGCCTACCACCAGTTACAGCCCGAGCTCGTGCGCGCTATGGGGGTGGCACAGAAGAGGGTCAGCCCCCAGAGAACATTATCGTCGGTGAAACTATTGCTAAATCTCTTATACAGGCCCCCGATTTCAAAAAGGCTGGTGCTGGCTACATTGCTCGCAGCTTAGTGAGCAATATCCGTACCGAGAGGGACGATTTCGAGAAGGCCATGCGCACCAAAATGTCTCCTGAGCATCATAAAATGGTCGAGCCATCAATCAACGAAGTCAATGCCGCTTTCGACGCCACTGCAAAGGCTATGAAGGAGTAGGGGGCAGTTTTGTGAAGCCATTGACGTTCGGACCCCAATCAACAGAATTGAAAGGTTACAATATGAGTTGGAAACGATTTAGCTCGAATGTTAGCGGTCTCCAGAATATCTGCCTATCAAGACTATGTAGACAGACTTACCAATTATCTATCAGCCCAATTAACTGGCTACGAAACCGATCAGGAATTGGCTGTAGTAATTTTCAGACGTATTCATGAAGTTTTCAACGGCAAGGCCCTGGCACTCGTTGTGGTTAGTGAGGATGGTTACCCCGGACCCAAGTTGCGAAGTGAGGATATTCTCAGTGTTATTGATTGATGGTCATACTATATTCTGGAAAAGCGACGGAGACAACTTGGAAAACTTTCAACTCGTTGGTTGAAGGTAATAAAAAAACCGACAAATCTACGAAAACACGTCACCTGGTGAATCACCCTAGGAGACAATAATATTTCAATATATTTGCATGATTCTTTGAAATGATAACGATCTGCGAGCTTGACAACTAATGGAAAATCTCATATCTTCCTCTTCGCTGGGTGCAGGCCCATGGCTGAAGGCGGCTGGTGGAAGTAAAAATTCCATCTTGGGACAACGTTATGCAGTTCCGGCGGCGTGATGAGGAGCGGAGAATGGAGGTCGAACTTAAAAAAAAAAAAACAGTTCAGTACACCTACAGTACGATTGTTGATGAAAATACGATGGGGAAGACCCCCGGAGGCGGGAGCCCGCGTTGTCCAAAGTGGATCAAATGCAAGGAGAGAGCCCTTACGTTAACACTCACCCTCCTCCCCTAAAATCGGAACGAATCCTAGCATTTCACCTCACAACTAAAGACTGCATTGTTTCTTTTGCAAATCATCGAGAATGGCTCTTCCACCGGATCCTGCCGAATGGTTTCGAGACCAAGTGGTCTTTCTGACTGGGGGTACAGGAAATCTTGGAGGATGCTTGTTGTACAAGCTTGCAATCCAGCTCCCCACAGCAAAGATCTATGTTCTTTGTCGGGGTTCGATGCGTCAAGCAATGGCGAAATGGGAAGAGTCCATGCCAGAACAGATCGATGATATTCTCGATACTGGTAAAATTCACTGTCTTACGGGCGACATCACTCAGCCAAATCTAGGCCTGGGCACGACTGAGCTTGAAATGCTGCAGAATGAAGTGACAGTGGTGATTCATTCAGCGGCTAACTTCTCAGTCTTTCAAACCCTCCCTGAATCTATTCGGGACAACAGTCTGCCGGTCATGGAGCTGGGTCGTATGTTGCTCTCTTTTTGCAAGATCAGGATCTTCCTTTACATATCGTCCATTTCCAGCAAGAGCTTTCTTCCTGGGGGCGTGATACAGGAAAATGCAGATCGGCTATCTTCCGAAGAAGACGCCCCCGAGAAGCAGCTGGCAGAAATACTGGCTACGGGCAAATCTCCGTATACCAAACAGTTTATCGCGCCTTACGCGCAATCCAAGTATCTGGCTGAACAATTTCTCTCTGAACTAAACGCCCCGTTTCCAATCCTCATCGTGCGCCCCTCGAATATCGGCCCAGCCATTCAAGATCCTTTTCCGCTATATGGGCCTGAAGGCGCAATTCCCATTCACACCTTTTTTCAACTTCTTTTCGAAGCAAGCGAGCATCGTACGATCGAACATCTCGATTCCGCACTTCCTCAACACATCATTCTCGAAGAAATACCAGTAGACCTTGTGGCCAACACCTGTCTTCTGCACCTGGCCTCAGGATCGACTGATATCGTGCATGCCGGTTCGCAATTATACAGACCTATCACCTTCGGCGAATACGTAAACCAACTTCGCCGCTATGCACCACGGCCACTGGTGGAGAAAGTGAGCCGAGTCAGAGTGAAAATGAACACCCAATTTACCGAAAAATCAAATGATATGCTTGAGCACATATGTCGGGACTGGCGGGTTGATTGTACACGCTCAAAGCCTTTAAAGTCGACAGGGGGACCAATTGGATTGGATATCTCTAGGCACAACTTTGATTCTTTTTTTCAACGGAGGATTTCTCGACGGGCGAACAGTTTGATGTCTTGGATAGACAGCCTCGAGCCCACTGCTGGGTAATGCAGTTCCATCAAGCCAGGCAATTACAAGTTACCAAAGTTTCGAACCAAAAAAGGTTCTAAAATCTTTACTAGTGGCCAAGATGGAGATTTATTTCGGTGGTTTTCAGTACATTTTTGACCAAACCCTCCCTCCCTCCCCCCTTTTCGGGGAACCTCAATCATTTCAAACAAAACTTCGTACGCAGATGCTCCATCACCACACTTCCAAGATTCCCAACCGTACCGGCCTTCGTTATCTCCGCTAAGCTGATTTCAAGCCCGAGATTGCGCCGTGCCCAGCCTCTAATCTCAATTGACATAAGGGAATCGATGGCTATCTTAGCCTTTTCCTCCTCATCCAACCCGGCGGCGTTCGGCATGTGCTGTGTTATCAAATTTGCCAGCTCCTCACGGATAATTTTTTCGGTTTCAGGCTCACCCAGGAGGGCAGGGTTCTCTTCGACCCTTGCGAGAAGACTTTTGAGGTGATCACTCGACACTAGTACCTGCCTGCCCTCTTTTGACTCTATATTGTAATACAGAGCATATCGCATGTCGCTGATCCAGAGAGGATGTACCCCTGGCTCTGAGGAGTGCTTTGTGTTATTCAACCCGACAATTATAGGGCTCGGATTCCCTGCTGTCGACTGATGGATTGCAGCCTCTAGCCCCGCGATCAATTCGCCCTCGCTTAGAAGATGAAGTGAACCCGATCGTCTAGACCGCACAAGCCTGGAGTCGCGACTGAAAAAGCCAACATCTTCTACCGGTCCAAGGGCCAGTGATGAACATGGAAGACCCTTCTGCCGTCGGTATTGGGTGAAGCTGTCAACAAAGGTGTTTGCAGCCGCGTAGTTTGCCTGGCCTGTGTTCCCACACGTTCCACCAATTGAACTGAAGACAACGAAGAAATCAAGGTTCATCTGGTGAACGGCCTGGTGGATGTTTAATGTACCGGTCACTTTAGGTGAAAGTGCAGATCCCCATTCATCAAAGCTCATTTTAGCAAATAGTTGATCCTAATAAATAGCATCCCACGTTAGCTTCATTTGATTAAGGTTTTGATTATGATTCCCTTACCCAAATGCCCAATGACATTTGCAACACGCCGGCAAGGGGCTTCGCACACTTTGCCACCGCATTTTGGACTTCGGAGAGCTCTGATACACTCCCTGGAACGCATATTGGGTAGCAACCTTGCGCTTTCAGCTGTTCGATGAAGTTCTGATCGGCCTCCGACTGCCCGGCAGAACGAGACAGATATACGAGATGCCGTGCTCCATTTTCAACCATCCATGTAGAGATAGACCGACCCAGACCACCGAGACCACCTACTAGCAGATAGGCTTTCTCCGAAGAGAAAGAGGTTCGTGACACGGTTCTGGACTCCGATATTTCAGTGAGATCATTTGACATCTCAATCAGAATTTTACCCATGTGGATGCCTTGTTGCATGTACCTGAAGGCATCTCTGATTTCAGCTGCACCAAACTTGTTCACCGGCTGTATAGGTTTGATCTTGCCAAGCTCAGCCCAGGAAATTAGTCGGGAAAAGAGTTCACGGGGGATTTCCGGATCCTGCTCGAATAATCCAAATAGGTCGACACCAAAGAAAGCGCAATTCTTGGCAAAGGGCATCATATCCAGTGTCCCGTTGGCATAAATATCCCGCTTTCCGAGCTCAATCATCTTCCCGCAACTTGCGACACATTCCCATGATGCACGTAGCAATTCCCCAGCTAGGGAATTGAGAACGATATCAACACCGCGCCCGTTAGTTTCAAGCATAATGGCTGGCAAAAACTCGGCATTGCGGGAGTTGAAAATGCGGTTTCGAGGAATGCCAAATTGGTCCATCAAATACTGAACCTTCTCATCGCTTCCTACGGTCGCGAATATCTGACAGAAGTTTAGCTTCATTGATACGATCACACGGGGGGGAATTGGTGAGGAAGACGAAATACCTCGGCACCAATGATCTGACAGATTTGGATAGATGCAAGGCCAACTCCTCCACACGCGGAATGAATGAGGACTGTCTGTTCGCGTGCTTTAGCCTTATTCAATCACGATCGTTTCGAATTTTCTCATACCTGATCCTTCTTCAAAGAACCCACTTCTATCAAAGAGTAAATGGCGGTAGCAAAGACTGTCGGCATGGTTGCAGCCTGCTCAAGAGATAGACCACTTGGGGTCTTCAAGCAATGATTTGCATCCACAATGACCCGTGATTGTAAGTTGCCACGGCCAAGGAGAATCACCTTGTCGCCGGGCGAGAAGTCAGTGACATCGGAGCCGACGTGACGAACAACACCACTAGCTTCCAAACCAAATTCCCGCTTATCGCCTACCAGACCGAGAGCAACGAGAATATCCTGGAGGAGCGTTAGCGCCGCTAGATACCAACTGATTCACAGACTTACTCTGAAATTAAGGCCGATATATCTGATTTCAATCTCAACTTGCCCATTGCCCAGGTGCTCCGCGGGAGCTTCTGTCCAATGCAGGCAGTCCAAAAGGCCATAATTGCTGATATCAAGTTTTGTGATCATCTTGTCTGTCGGTTCTGAACTTGAGTTGTTTATCAAAGAGCCCCAGTAGCATCGACCAACATAGATGGCGCCGTTTCTGTAGGAGAATTCGTATTCTGGGTCCACATCTTGAGTCTCTCTGGATCTTTTGATCTTTTCGTAGACCCGACCTAAGGATTCAGCCGCGGTAGCATCAAAAGAATCGCTTTCAAAAATCGAGAAATCCAGAGCCATCTCCTTCCTGAGCGACCGAGCGAAGCCAAAGACGAGTCCGTAGCTCGGGTCTTCGCAGCTCATCTGGGAAGATGGAGTCACCCAAACAACCTGGCTTTTGACAGTTGAGATATAGTTTTGAAGGTACACAAATTTGGTTTCAGACATCTGCTGCAGATATGCATAATCCAAATCCAACAGAAAGAAAACATCCTGATCGGCAGACGGTTCGTCATCCAGCGTGCCTAGCTCCACGGGGTGGCCTTTGTCTTGGAGATGGGATGCAAATTCGAGAGCCCAGTGATGTGGTGTTTTGTTTGTGACGAGAAGTATCTTGTTTTGGAGTGGCTCTCTAAAGATCTTCGAAAACATGAGAAAATTAGACTGGAAAGGCTGGGCACCATCAAAACCGTATGCCTCACTTCCAGTGAAGCCGGCGGCTCGAAGCTCACGGTCCCATCTTTCGGGCGACACAAAGGGTTTATCAGATCTGCCATCTTTTTCTCCTAGCCACCAACCAGGAAGTGTGCCCATTATAAGACATATTGTCAATGTCTCTGCGCATGTATTAGTATTTAGATTCGCATTATTAGGGAGTGGCTGAGATACCTGGATGAAGTTCATGCAACAGGAGCTTTCCATTCGGCGACAAGAGCTTATGTATGTTCTGAAGGGTCTCTTTCAGGTATGGAGTAGCATGAATGACCTGGTTCTCAATCAGTCACATCAGAATATTAATGGTGGTAATGAACAACTCACGTTCGATGCAATCACCAAGTCAAATGAGTGAGGCTCAAAGTCCTGCTCTTCAGGGTCGCGAGAGATGTCGAGCACTTTGAATTCTAGGTTTGGGTGCTCCGCCAATTTTTCTTGGGCCGCAATAGTAAAACCCGAGGAAATGTCGCTGAAGACGTAGCTGGAATAGAGGCGGTGTCCTTCTTTAGACTTGAGATTGCTCAAGACTCTTCTCGTTGTAGCCCCAGTTCCTGCACCAATTTCTAGAATACGCAATCTCGGATTGGCATGTCCTAGAAGTTGAAGTGGATAGTCCCAAATAAAGGACTGGTCCACACAAACATAGAATTTCTCAAGTTTATCGTCTTCCATCAGAACATCGAGAGCGGATTTTGATCCAGTCGCGAAGTCAAGAGTATTCTCCCATATGGCTTGTAGGCATGCAGCCACATCAGTGAACACTGTTTCATCTTCCCATTTGCTGGAAATATCCTTTATGGTCTGATGTCTCTCTTTTGAGCTCATAGAGATCCATCCCACAGATTCAGTAAACATAGTGTTCTCCCCTGAGCGTAATTTGAGAGCCTCAGCAATTACCCAACTCTTGAATTTCGCAATGGTAGTGTCACTTGGCTCACATTGAGCCATCAGTTCAGCTGTCTCCAAAACATATAGACAACTGGTTTTTGCAAGGTCCCTCACGATTTCGATATATTGACCAGAGCTATATGGCTGGGGCATCCACATCTCGGATGGAGTCAAATCGAGGTCTGGCATCCACCTGATTTCAGAGGTGAGAGGTATACTGGACCCATTTAGTGCAGGATCCTGAATGCTGAAAAATGCCGCTTCACTAAGTGACAATAAGGGCTTCCCATCTCCGATCAAGACCGCATTTCCGGCAAAGGGACCAATCTTATGCCGAGTGAGATTCACCCCTAAGCTCATGTCAGATTCCTCGCCTGCAATGTAGAGACGGCCCAAAGTAGCAGGGATAGCAAGTCGGTCGATGCGGCGTGAGAGTCCGTTGGTCATAGCTACACTCATTAATTGAAGGCACTGGTCGATGACAGTGGGATGAAGAGTGTATCTGCTCGGAGAGCTATCGCTTCGGTTAGTCACGACTGCGTGGGCTTCGAATGCAACTGGGTCTGCGGAGATATCACTCAAGCCTCTGAAGCTGGGTCCGTAGCTCAGGCCGTGATTTTTCAATGCTTGGTACCACTGGTCCGAGTTGACCGCACGAAGCTTGCGCTCGAGCTGTTTGATTGATGGCGGATAGTCGAAATGGGACCGCACTTGTCCGTGGCAGTGAGTAGTCCAATCTGTGCCGTCGTATGCCATTATGTTAAACGAATACCATTCCGAGTCGGCATAATCATTAAACTTCACCGTCCGTAACGAAGTGACCAGTTCGATCACTTGCTCATCTCTCAGCATAAGAGGCGACTTGAAGGACATATTCTTGATTGAGTAGTCACGGGTGCCAGGATGGAGCTGGCACATGGCTTCGCCTGCCATTGCAACATATCCAGCTGCAGGAAAGATAACATTTCCTTGCAAAATGTGGTCCCATAGCCACGGGACATCTTCCAAATGGAGAAGATTCCTCCACGAGGGCTCCAGATCAGACGATTCGACAATTCGAGCACCAAGAATCTCATGATGAGGGTATTCTTGGCATCTCCACCGGTTAGCCATACGGCTCTCATGCCAATGACGGGTAGTATGCTGCCATGGATATGAAGGTAGATTCACTAGCACCTTTCCAGTGCCATTTGCTGCCGCAAAGTCTACACTGAAGCCGCTCAAATGTATACATCCAAGGGTATGAAGGATCTGAGACTGCGCGTCCTCAGAGTTCCGCGTTAGAGTTGGGATGTAGACAGGGTCATTTTTTAACTTCGCTGACTTGAAAATTTGACGGAGAGGACCAGCGAAGGCAGAATGCGGTCCTATTTCCAGGAAATTCTGCGCACTCTCTGCTTCCGAGAGAATACCCTGTACAGCATCAAGAAACAGGACTTGCGACTCTAGATTTTGTCGCCAATATGCAGCGTTGAGGTCTTCAGGGTTCTCGATTTTCTTCGAATTCACACTCGAGAACAGGGGAACCATCATTTTATTGAACTCGATGCAAGTCGAAAGGCATGTCTCATAGGCTTTTCCAGGCTCAACCATATGATCTAGAGAGGATAGTCAGTCCTTGTTACCTTTCCAAGAATGAAACTGAAATGAGCGCGATCATAGACTCACGCGAGTGGTATGCCATCTTGACCTTCAACGGCCGGCACAGAGCGTCCGGGAAATCTTCTTTGATTCTTGTCTTTGCGCGGTGAATTGCGTCAATGTCTCCAGAAAGAGTGACGCTTGATGGGCTGTTTTCGCAAGCAAGAACGACTCCATCTTCCAAGTAGAGAGAAACTTCGTTGCGACCGAGACCAATGGCCACCATTTCTCCCTTTCCCTCCTGGAATCTTGTTGCCTGTCCCCGAAAATACGCAATGAGAATCGCTGATTTGGCAGAAATTGCCCCAGATGCATATGCTGCCGCAATTTCTCCACTTGAATGTCCAACAACAGACGATGGTCGGACTCCCATACGGCCGAGAAGATTTACCAGACCAATCTGAAGCGCAGTGCATAGAGGCTGGGAAATTTCAGCGGTGCTCACACGACTATCGCTGCCAGTCTTGGAAAGCTCATCTGGATTATGTATAAGTATTTGACGCAATGAAAGTGGCTTGAGCACATACCTAGCAATGACCATGAAGGAGGGTCTTCAAGCCCTTGAAGTACACTGTCCAGAACTTGCATATCCGTTTTGAAGGTTTCAAAAGTTCCCAACAAGCTTTTCCCCATCCCTGCCCATTGGGCGCCTTGACCAGTGAAAACGAAGGTCAGTGTTGCCGGTTTGAGCTGTCCTTTTTGAAACGATGAGGCTTCAAGTGGCTTATCTAGCTGAGCAACAGCAAAGGCGCGATGTGGAAGGTGCTCGCGCCGAGAACCCAAAGTATAAGCCAGATCATAGAGGGCAGTTGCATTGTTGTTCACGTACTGAGTGATCCCCTGGATGCGTTGCTGTAAGGCTTCCGAGCTTCTCGCTGAGACCACGAGAAGTCGTGAACTATTGCATGGAGAAGATTCGATCACTTGCGAGGAATAAAGTCTTCCACAATACAACTCAGTTGAGTCCATCACCACATGTGCATTTGATCCGCCGATTCCAAAACAATTGATACTAACCCTCTCTAGGCGATCTCTTGGCCAAGGTGTGACTTCTGTGGGTACTTGCAAATTTGCTTCCTTGAAAGGTATTTTGGAGTTTGGAGTTTCGTAGAAAATATTTGGCGGAATTGCGGCATGTTCTAGACATAGAGCTGCTTTGATCATGCTGGTTATCCCCGATGCCCCTTCCGAATGGCCGACGTTGGGTTTGACCTACAACAGTTAGAATCTAATTAGATTTGACGAAAGGGCTGGGGATATCAAGTGACTAACAGATCCGAGAATTACCCCTTTGTCCTGAAATAATTTGGCCGCTACGGAAGCCTCTGCGGTGTCACCAATGGTTGTGCCAGTGCCATGGCACTCAAAAAATCCTGTTTGAGTGATGTCTTTGATCCCTGCCTTCTTGTACGCCTTTCTAGCGAGACGCTCTTGAGTTAGAGAGCCTGGGGTCGTGATACTAGGTGTTCTTCCATCGCAGTTGGTTGATGTCGCTCGGATGATGGCTCTCACGGGGTCATTGTTTCGTACAGCGTCGCTGAGGCGTTTGATATAAATTGCATTGATTGCTTCTCCTCTGCCGTATCCATCGGCTTTCTCGTCAAAAGTTCTGCAAACTCCAGTTGGAGAAAGAACCATATTTTCAGACATCGTCTTCGTCATTGTTGGGGTAAAAATCAGATTTGTTCCGCCTACAATGGCCGAGCGACACTCTCCGGAATAGATAGCCTGACAAGCTTCATGGAGGCCAATCATCGAAGAAGAACATCCTGTGAGAAGTGTCATGCTATGTCCAGACTATTAGCATGTACTAGATCCGGATTATATGATAGTTTAGGTCTCACCTCGGTCCTTGAAAATCATATTCATAAGACACCCGATTTGACAACGCAAACTGCCCTGTCCCTAGAACATGATATCGATCAATTCCTTGAGAGTCTTTGCTAGTCACTTCCAACCAGTCCTCTCCGTAGACACCGATAAAGCACCCAATTTCTTTTCCACGCCAATTTGTTTCACCGGCAGTCTCGAGGCACTCCCAGACAACTTCTAACAGCTGTCGCTGCTGTGGATCCATTCGAGCAGCTTCTGGGGACGTAATTGAGAAAAATTCCGCGTCGAAGCAAGTAGGATCATCTTGCAGAAAGTATCCTTTGTTTGTTCTCACGGAATGAGGTTTGGATTCGCTGTAGAAAGATTCCACCTTGTAGCGACTTTCGGGTACTTCGCATAGTCCATCCTTTTTTTCCACCAAAAACTTCCAAAAGTCATCAGAGCACTTGATACCTCCTGGAAGTCGTAGACCCATACCAACAATAGCTATTGGAGGACATGTGCTGGTTTCCGAATCGATGTCTACCCCAATCGACGCTGGCACGTCCTGATCGTGTTGAGCATCTCTGCAGAGTGATGCATAGGCAGTCGTATCGCTTGCTGTTGTATTTCGAAGGTCTATCGATATTTGACCAGTTCTCTCCATTATCTGATCCAGTGAACTGGCTTCAGAAAGTGGGTGCAGAGGAGTAGATGCCATGTTTCAGACGTATTCAAAGCAGAACTCAATGTCCCTACAACGATTTGCCAGATAGGCTTTTGGGGGGAGGGGGAAAGGAAATGAGCCTGATGAAGAATGACATGCTCTGAAAAAAATTGGGAGCGGACAAACGGGAGCGTGGTAAGTGCTCTATTCGGTATGCAAGGTGCATTAGGGGAAGTGTCTTTAGGGAAGCAAGGGCCTTCCTTTTTTTTTTTTTTTTTTTTTCAAAATATTCAGTATGCAGCTAAGTAAGTAAACAATGCGTACTCTAATGGCCTCTGTGCTTTCCAAAATTGTCTATAAACAAGTATTTCTGCACCGTAAAGAGATTTGGGTTTCTGCATGGGTCTGATGGGCCCTAAAGCATGTAAACCAACTCCGTAAAAAGAGTCTTTTACAACACAAGACAACATGTGAACGGCGTAATCTTACTGAAACGCCTAGGCAGACTACTGGGTAAGACAAGTTTTAATGATTTGGTTACATTGGGCCGATGGTTCTGCAATGTATATGACATTCCACTCAGATAATCGTTTTATCTCGATCCCCTACAAAAATGCTAGTAGCCCCGTTCTTCGTGGCAATAATGAACAAAACGGTATCCTGCTATCTCCGTCTCCATCTGCAGATTTTACTAAGCCATGACCAGATCTCCAGCTTAGACAACTCAGGAAACCATTTCTGATGCGGTGGCTTTGCTCCTCATTCACGTCAGTCTCATATGATAACAGCTATTTCAGTAAGAGACTAATAGATATGAAATGAGATATCGTGTCTGATTAGTTTGACGTTTAACTAGGTTGAGTTACTAAGAGCAAGAATGGACAGCATCCAAGAAAGGGCACCATATTCGCAGAATCGATTTCC
>JAXQJV010000866.1:0-12706 GCA_037042255.1 Penicillium sp. PG106-07D
ACCGAACGTGCCGCTGGATGAGAGTGTGCTCAGTATGACTGAGAGACGGAAGGGAAGTGACGTTGAGATGGTCCGGCAGACTGCGTGGGGCGTGGGATTTGAAGACCTAGCTGGGTAATCCTATCGCGCCGTAGACTTCGGCGCATATCTGGTGCTGAAGTTGTTTCTATTTTTGTTTGGTCCGCTTTTTACGTTTCCATTATACAAAACCTAGATATAGAGTGAAAGCTCTTTGTATACTTGCCCGGCTGTTTGGTGGCAAGGATCGGTACACAAACACCAGTTCAAACGTTGCGGATTCAAGATGTCTTCAAGATGAACCTTCATTTGTCCACTCTGGCCCATTGGGCCAAGTATTCGGGCTCCCATGGCAAACAATCGCTAATTCACCAGGAGTTATCTAATCTGCAGCCTTCTTGATCTTTCTCGTCTTATGCTCACTAAGCCATCGCTTGAAATGCGGGACTCCATGAAGGTATAGCCAAGATAAGACGAAGAGGAGGATGAAGTTAAATATGACGAAAGCCCAGAATATTCCCTGTGAGCTTTATTAGATAATGTGAGAAAAGAGAGCAGAATCACCGAACTCACGTAGTCTCTCCACTTATGGGAGTAGAGGACATTGAAACTGGCAGCCTATCGAATTCCATCAGTGAGTCACCAACCAACAAAAAAATAGGGGTACCAGAAGATCACTCACGAATTGGTCTCCGGTGGAGTACTGGCAAAATGCACACAGGCCATTTCCAGCATCACGGACACTTCCACCGGACTTTTGTGCATATGAACCGGCATAATCCTGACAAGTCGAGCCAGGTGGCGGACTGAAGAATGCCTCCTCTCGCTCAACACAGCGGATGGGAACATTATGTGTGATAACACCCAAAAGTCCCTCGAGCAGGTAGTGGAACGGTGTTAGCCAATACATCCACGACTGCCAGAAGTGAGGCAACGCGGCATACGGCACGACGACGCCACAGAAGGAAACGACAAATGTGAAGAATGAAGGAACGAGCAACGATGCAAAAAGCTCATTCGGTGACAACGCTGCAATGAACTGTCCGAATCCAACGTAAAAGCATTCGAATAGCATCAGCATCATCCAGGTATAACCTGCGCTGAAAGAGTCACGCGGAAACCAGACTCCCCAATACCTATGAATTGTGAGTGCTATGCATTGCAATGGGGCCTCAGACACGTACCAGCAGTTGAAGTAGACCGTTCCGGCGACAATGGAGTATGGAAGTTCTGGGAGAATGGTGCTCACTACAAATGCTAGCCACGAGTAGATCTTGGAATTCGACTCGCGCGACTCGTAGATGCCACGGAAATGTAAATATCGTGGTTGTAACTGCTGAATGAGAGGTGGGGAGATGGTCAAGGTCATGAAGATGGAGAAAAGTCTCGACTGCATGTCAATATAACTGTTGCCCAAATGCCAGAACGTAAAGGTGTTGAACAGGCCAGTAAATATATGAAGCATCATTTTGCCCTGTACGATTTGCGAGTGAGCGTGGCTTCACACAATTCAAGAGTAATGACCACCCACAAGAATGTAGTTTGGGAGCCTCCAATAAGCCACAAAGGCCCGTTTTGTCACTGCAATTATCTGAACGTACAGAGGCATAGCGAACTCGCGATCATCTTTTGTAATATCATCTTGCCGCTGTTGGCGGGAAGAGATGAGTTTCTCCAGCTCCTCGGAAAGCTGCCTTGACTCGGGGGAGTTTTCCCATACATCACCCCAGTCTTGACCATTGTAATCAGGATTTCCAGCGCCGATCACCTCGAGCAAATACTAAAACTCTGTAAGAGCCAGCACATCGTGCCTGGACTGAGATGCTTACCTCCGCTGGGTTGGCATTTCGAGAGCATTTCTTGCCACCGTTGCGCTCGAAGTAATCAATCAGAGTCTTGGAGTCCGAACCGAGAGCGCCGTTATACACAACTCGCCCTCCGCTTTGAAGCAGAAGGAGCTCGTCGAATTCCTCAAACAAAACGGCGGATGGTTGATGGATGGTGCATAGGACTGCCTGACCAGCATCAGCTAGTCGTCGGAGAAATCGAACGATATTGAATGCTGCCAGCGAATCGAGACCTGAAGTAGGTTCATCAAGGAAGAGCAGAAGCTCTGGCTTACTGGCCAGCTCTACTGCGATAGTGAGGCGCTTGCGCTGTTCCTGGTTCAAACCAGAACCAGCAAATCCAACGGTAGCACCTGCAATGGGACGCATTTCAAGGAGGTCAATGATCTTCTCGCAGTAGTCATACTTCTCTTGCAAAGGAACCTCTTTTGGTTGCCTCAAGAGAGCCGAGAATCGCAGGGATTCACGGACCGTGGCGGTGGGTTCATGGATGTCCATCTGCTCGGCGAACCCAGTTGCTCTTTGGAAGCTTCGGGGTAGTGGTCTTCAAAGTCCATATTAGCCTGCAAACTGATTTCGAAGAAGGGACTACGACTTACTTTCCATCGACCAGAAAGCTCCCTGTAACAACGCCAAAGTTGATTCTTTGAGCGAGTGCATTGAGCAGGGTGGTTTTTCTACATCGGCGTCAGTTTTGGATCATTATATCTTAGCAGTGCCCGGCCTTACCCTGCACCTGATGCACCCATCAAGGCCGTCAATCGACCGGGTTTGACATATCCATTGACATTCTGTAGCAATTTCCGCTGCCCACCCTTGTAAGGGATGGTATAGCTCAAATTCTGCCAAGTGAAGATTGATGTGTTCTTTGCGATATCCTCGACCTTTGTATCGCTCCTGTCATCGTGCATGCCAGAATCTGGACCATCTTTCTCGGCAGATTCCAGGTCTGCTGGTGGTCTGCTGCCTTTAATGGTCTCTTCGACGGCTTTGGGTGCCTCTCCCCTTTTGAATACCGTGACAGAGCTCCCGCTTTCGTTGGACTTCTGAATCTCCATTCCAAGCATGGTCAGAAATACAAAGAAGAGGAACCAAGCGATGATGATACCAAAGTTTCGCCATAAGTGGGAGCGAGAGTATGTGAATGCAGCCTTGATGTAGTCGGAGCCTTGTACAACCAGACTGTCGGGGGTGCTACCTTGAATTGCGCAACTTTGGTGGGAGGGCGACGCATTGGGTCCGGCAGGCACAATGTACGGCGGTTCACACCTGATATCAAAATTGTGGAATTCATTGGCCATTAGCCCTTCGAATGCATATTGGACCGGATTTATCCAAATGAGCCACTTCAGCCACGGGTGCATTTTCCACGGTGGAATCAAGTATCCTATCGCATGGTTGAGATGAGCTTCAAAGGTGATTTCCTAGGAAACATGTGATCTAACTCACCAGTGTAGACAATGAGTGCTTGGACTGCAACTCCAGTGAGTCGAGTAGCTGAAATTAATTTAGTACGACCTCTGCAAGCGGACTGGAGAAACATCTCGCTTACCAACGTCCAAGGATGCACACAACGCCCCAAGTGCACGGAAGAAGGAATACATCGTCATCGTGAGGACGAATATGAAAAGCAAGTTGATGAAAAACTGGGAAGCTGTTCGTGCGAGGTTGGACATACTGTGGAGAATCTATTAGCTCTGCTCAGACCATGCTGAATGCAAAATTCACAAGTATACGATAATGTCGAAAAGCACCACTTGGATGAATACTAGTGGAACATCGACAACGACTTGCGCCAAAGCGTATGCAGCGGGTCGATAGAAAGAACTAAGAAGGTTAGAGATTTGTCGGTCTTGTGGTCAGGTAGTCCACTCACAAGCTTTTGTGTTTCATCAAAATGGGTCGGCTCTCAAACGCGGCTGTGAGCTCAGCTAGTGCAAGTAGAGCGTTGAATAGGAGGATAAAGAACATCACACCACCTCGGGTGAAAACGCCTGAGCTAGATGGTAACATTAGTCAAGTTCACTTCAAACAGAGGACATGCGACAGGCACAAACCTTGTGTCAGGAAGGTTGTAGAATAGACTTCCAACGATGAGAGCCTGGAAGACGAGAACACCCCATTTACCAAATAGAGCAGCTCTATTGCCAAACATGACGAGAAACTGCCGATGGGTGAGGACCGCGACCTGCTTCCAGAATGGGACAGTATAATTCTTCTTCGTCACTTTGCTGATGGCGGCTTCTCTCTCATGCTTCTGACATTCGATCTCATCCTCAAACCTTTCAATGTCTGCCAGTGTCGCTTTAAACACATCGCTTTTTCGATAAGCTGCTTTGAAATCCTCGGCAGTGCGAGGGATCCGATCTTCCCATCCGGACTTGACTCGCCTCGCGTTGGGATCACTGACCGACGTCAGGAAGTCAGGGGTCGTCCATCGTGGAGGACATTCGAAACCCAGATTTTCAAAGTATGCTTTCGCTTCTTCGGTGCGACCAAAGAAGACACACTTTCCACCCTCTATGAGAATGACCTTGTCAAAGAGGTTGAACAGATTTTCCGAGGCCTGATAGAGAGCCACCAATGTCGAGACGTTGGCTGTATTGGTAAGGCTTCGCAGGCTCTGAACATACTCGAGCGCGGTGCTTGCATCAAGTCCCCTGGTTGAATTATCCCAGCATTGGGTACTGGCCTTTGTCACCATTGCCTCACCAATTGAGACTCGCTTTTTCTCCCTGAGATTAATCTGAGCATCTTGCCGGTTTAATTTAGAAGGTTGTATCACTTACCCTCCTGAGATTCCGCGAATCAACTCGTTTCCAACTCGCGTTCCGAGGGCATGCTCGATCCAGAAAAGCTTGGCAATGGCCGAGAGAAAAGTCTGTTGATATTCCTTTCGGGTTTCTCCTGGAATACGTGATGCTTTGTCTGGGGTGCGGGTTTTGAGCGCAAACAGCAACGTATCTCGAACGGTCAATGTGGCGTAGTGGAGATCATCCTCGGGATTGTAAGAAACTATTTGACTTAGCATGTCTTGCAATCAAGTTCGAGGATTTCCAAATACCTTCTGAGCGATAATTCTTCTTCATGGTCTCAGAATCGGTTCCTCCATACCGAACATCTCCCTCGACGCTCTCATAGCCATCTCTTTGGTTCCCGATTACTTTCAAGAAGGTTGAGCACCCTGAGCCAGGGCGCCCCAAGACCAGAAGCATTTCTCCAGGGTGCACACACCCCTTGATAGACTGTCAGATAAAAAGTACATCTTCAATATTCAAGCATGTTACGTACCGTGAAGTCATCCAGGATGGTCCGTATCTCGGGTTTCCCAGCTCTAGTACCCTTTCTCCCACGAGTAAATAGGCCCTTGATTAGTCTAGGTAGCGCAAGAAAGATTTCGCCATTAGTAGGCTGGAGGGCGGCTCCCAGTCCCACGCCTTTCACTGTGAGATTTTTCCAGATGATGCCGACATGTCTGGTCTGCTCTTCTTCCGAGTTGGCTTTTCGCTCTTCACCAAACATGCGCGAAATCAATCGCTCGATCTGCGCCCATTCTGCTCCCTCGTGGCCCGAGGCATAGCTTCGTCGCTGAGACAACGTTTTGGCGAGGTGATCATTATCGAGACTTTCACCTTCGGAATAATGGCCAGACCCTTTTGAGGGCGCCCTTGTGAATGATCCAGCACCATCCGACGATTCTGACCGAGTTGGTGAACTGACATATGCGGGCGTCGACTCTGATGAAGTGTGGGCATTATTCTGTTCGTTTGCTAGGGTCACTTTGCCCTTGATGGACTGATTTTGATCCATGCTGGCGCTCATGTCATGAAAATGCTTGGTGACAATGAGGCAAACTCGGGTTCGTAGCACAAAACGCGTAAGTGGAGAAGACTTAGACTTTATCCTGCACCGAGAGTCCGCATGTTTGATAGCGACTAGAATAGAAAAGGAGAAAAGTTGGAGATCAAGATTCGTGGCACTTACGTCAAATATCACAACATCAACAGGAACAGAAGCAGTTTGGTCCGGACAACCGGCCACATCCGGTCGCAAGATTCGAGCTCGAATCCTAGTAAAATGACGAGTATTGCATTAATCATTTGATTATGTGATCTCCGTATCCCGATTTGAGCGGTGCGACCATACAGATTGATGCAAGAACCCGGGATAGCAGCTCTGATACGCGCGATGATGAAGTCATCGATCTATCTCGCCACCTTCCGGCTCAGATGCAGCCGCGGAGAGAAGGTGGACTGTTGTTGATTTTGATCTTTATCATGAGTTCTCAAATTGGAATACCCGATTAAATAAAAATGGACTTGTATCTCTTTAGAGTCTATTCACTGTCAACTGCAAAGAACTTCGTCATACCAAGATTGTTACAATACGTCGTCAGCTTCTGATGCCGTGTCACGGCAAGTTTGCTCAAGGGCTGCTCCTATCAGCAGGCATTCCTGAGTTTCCGAGAGCCTTAGAAGACAATTACTGCTCATAAGTTCGGCCCGGTAAACTTTGCGATTATTATCAGGAGTATGTGACCTATTTCAGAATCTCATGTCTGCGCAGATATAAGACCCTCATTTTTCCATAAATTCAGAACCTACTTGAACTCGATCGCCTAATCCCGAAATCTTGCACGATTGCTAATAGGTCTTGCTGAAGTTTATCAGAAGATGTAAGGACATTCTATCAGAATCTTCATGCTCTCCTGTCGCTACCTGGCGAACCAGTCGTCGTCACCCTCCAGGGCTGGCCTCACCACAGCTGCCGAGAACATGATATGTTGCTCCCGTAGGTCTAGCTAACTGGAGAGAACCCATGTTCGAGTTCCCCCGGCCATATTTGGTATGTTTTGGTCCACGCGTACAGAAAGATAGTGCGA
The DNA here is from genome assembly GCA_037042255.1 of Penicillium sp. PG106-07D. Lineage (NCBI taxonomy): Eukaryota > Fungi > Ascomycota > Eurotiomycetes > Eurotiales > Aspergillaceae > Penicillium > Penicillium sp. PG106-07D. The sequence goes on from JAXQJV010000866.1 coordinate 6,748, forward strand.
AGCAGAACTACACTGCGGACTTCGCCCTCGATAGCATGCTCAGGTATCTTTTGAGCCAAGATGCGTGCCGTGGTATCTTTTAAAAGCTACCTAACCCAATCAGCAGCCCCGAAGAACGCAAATTTGGCAGCGTTTGGACCTCGTACTGGTATTATTCCTGTATCTTTAGTTTATCCTACGAGCTTCAGGGCCTCTAAAGCAAATCTATTGACGACTAGGTACATGGACGCAGAGTAACTACTGGCTTTGCTACCTAACCCCCCTCAGTAAAAACCTAGAATCGGCCTCACTAGGAACCTCTCGAATATACGAACCAACCTTACTTTGAACTTTGACATTCTTCAGTTGTGGGAAATAGGTGTATGACTGGGGCTGTACGAGATTGATGTCTATGAGCACCATTTTCAAGTCAGTCGGCTGAAGTATTCTCCTTACCTGGTAGTCACCGTATGGCAAAATATACAAGCAGACTTGGAGGTTTGAAAGTCCCAGCCTACAAGAACGGGCTTTGTTATATCACATATCTACCTGGTGTTACGCTCAGGCACGAACATATCAAATCAACAAGTGGTAGCATTCAACGAAGCAACTAAGCATGAGAAAGGAAGAAGGAGAGACGGCGAGAGTGCTATCTAAATAGTAGTTAGATGCCTTGGGCACCAGGCATCAATTAGCAAACATGTGAATGGTAACACCTGGAAGAATCGTTTGGATCGGTCATATGTTTTTTGACTGTGCAGCTGTATAAGAGATATCAAGGGCGTACAAAACATAGTGAGACTAAGAAGAGAGATAGCTCTATATTATTTTGCGGGGACGTAGCGAGGTATGGAGGTCTTTGGATCTCGAGCTGGACTGAGCTCAGAATAAACTTCATCCGGAGTATTTGACTATTAAAGGATTGACGAAGGAGAATAATTGAGCAGCGTGATATCTGTAGGGATGTTTTGAATAGTGAAACGCGGGACGAAGTCATGCCAATGGGCAATGATACTTCTCGGCCCAAGAGACATTTAGTCAATGATTAAGACTTCCTAGGTGGTTGAGCCTTACATTTCTGCCATAAATGGCTTTAAATTCTCCGGTAGTGTAAAAGAAGTTGATTGATTGCAGATAGCCATACCAAGTTACACCACTTCTCCGCAATAACAGTGGCTATCTAGTGAAAATTCATAGTGTCAGGCGCCCGCCGTCTGCCCCAGTAAATCAAGTAGATAATCATATAAATTACCCCAGCATTATTCATGACCAACTCCATAATTCAAGAATATCCACATCCATCACTTAGACAAGGTAAAGAGATGCCATGGAGAGAACAACCATGGCAGTAGCAAAGTTACCCATCTCGAACTTGGTACCAGCGCTAGCAGCAACCGAGCTAGAGGCTGGAGCAACAGTCGACGAAGCAGAAGTAGCAGGGGAAGCGCTGGTAGCAGCAGCAGAGCTAGAAGAAGCCATAGCGGACGAGGAAGTCTTGGTGACAAGGCTGGATGATCCGGCTACGGGGGTGCTGGAGGGAGGGGCCGCGGCGGCTGAGGAGGACGAGCCCGAGCCCGAGCCGACAGGCGAGGAGCCCGAGGGAGCGGGAGAGCTAGCAGGGATCGAGCTGCTACTGGCAGGCATTGAGGTAGCGACGGGGGTGGAGGAGAGAGCAGACGAGGAGGGAGCGGCGCAGGTCGAGTCAGCCGTCAGCTTGACGCTGATGCACTGGGTGACGGAGTCGCTTTGGGTGGTGTAGATATTGTCGCCGTTGTTCTGGCCGGTTGCGCAGGCGACGAAGCTGGACTTGCCGTTGAACTCGAGGCCACCGGAGGAGCTGAGGGAGAAGCCCGAGGTGCCAGTGCTATCGGCGTCACACTGGAACTGGGTGGTCTCGGCTGTGGGTTGTATTGATTAGCGATTGTTGGTTTTAAGAGACGGAAGAGGGGATCTTACAAGTCACAACGCAGCCACGGCCCTCGCTGTCGGTGATAACACCGCCAGACAGGCAGAACTTGGCGGGCGAGAGGCTGTTGTCGCCAACACGGACCTGTCCATCACTCAGCTGTCCCAGGGAGCCGGAGGCATCACCGGAGGCAGTGAGGTGGAAGCAGCAGCTGTCACTGCGACCAACGAGGGCGCTGGCGCTGACAGCCAGAGGTGCAATTGCAATGAAGGACTTCATTGTAGCGATGGAATGCAGTTACTTTGAGAAAAGGATATTCAAACAGAAGCGAGTGATGCAACCAGGTCGATTGAGCGAGAGACAGGTTCTGGTAAAGAATCGAAGAAGCCTTCCAGGCAAAGAAACGCGGGCAGCTACTTATAGTCTCGCAGCTTGATTTGTGACAGGGCAAACAACCCAGACCAGCACAGGTAAACACTGAACAGTCGTACCTGGGAACTTTTACCTTTGTGCATCATGCGCCAAGCAGACCTACACCTTGGGGCTGGATAATTGGCTGGATACCAACGCTTAATGCGCCACGAACTCCACCCCGGCACCGTTGAAACAGCCCTTAAACAGGGCATTTGAATGACAGCGTGGGGTGGAGTCACTCGAGTGACGCTATGGCTGGCCAAACGCGTGGCTTTGACTGGGTATCTTCCGCTCGACAAAAGTAAGATAACAAGAATAGCACCAGCCTTCGCTTTGTTTTGACCTCTTCAAAGAGGTTGGAGATACCGATCCATTGCGCGAAACGTAGGCCTTAGTCCCTAAGCTTGTCTACGACTATGCATCTTGGCGGACTCACTTAAGCAGATCGACAGGGGAGAACAGCTCTCGCTGACCATAATGGTGTCAATATTCATCAGAAATTATGTGGCACTGTGCTCTATAATATTAATTTCCTTGTCTTTCTGGAATTAGGTCAGGATTGACATGAGCGGGCCAGCGTTCCTTGTTCTGTTCCTTGTCAAAATGAGTTCTAACTTCTTGCCCCAGGTGTGGACCCAGGTACAAGTCACAACAAGTATTTACTGGCGATCAATGCGCCAGGTCCATGGGGGGTGGTTGGGGCATCTGGGTCCCAAATTGGAGCCACAAAAGGCAAGATAGATTGAAGATGCCTGTAAATACGTCAGATCAAGTCAGCATGGGTCTCCTCTCACTATTCTTATAGGGCAGCAGTAATTCGGCTCTGGCCTGGACAGCTTTGGGCTTTCGGTACCGGAAAGCATTTGACGAAAACACAGTCCTACAACAGGCTCTCAATTCAATGGAATTTTTCCTCTATGGAAGTTGGCCGGTCATGAGAACCTTCGGTTGCTGGTGACTGGGTTCTGCCTGGCTTGTAGTCTATAGCTGAGGCGGGTCGAAAGCTAGGTAGCTGAAGAAGAAAGCTCAATTCTCAACGATTGGAAACCCATAGCCCCAATGGCCAGTGGCCATGGATGAAGATATCAATAGATATTGCCACATATTCTATGGCTTCTGGTGCTGGCACTTTCTGTAACGTGACTCGAGCCCCAAGAAAAGGTAGACAGGAAGGCTGTCACGCTGCTAGTCAAAGTCCACTCATGCTTGCTCTGAAGAAGTGCATGTCAAACCGAATCATCCTACTCATACTTCTCACGAAAGACCATGATCCTCTCGACGTCCTCTCCATTCTGATCACGCTCAATCCAGGCACGCCACATCCCACCACAGTTGAAGTCAAAGACCACATTGCCACAACGCAGCTTTTCCACTCTACTAGACGAACAAGCCATACACACCGTGTCAATTTCAATCCCAATGAATCCACCCTCGCCTTCTCCCGTGACTTTCCACCGGGGACCAGCCGATCGTTGCAGGGTCCCATGCGCGCCGGCCACAGACTTGACCGCGTGATTGAGGGAGCAGGGTTGTAACCGCGATAGCAAGGCAACTGAACGTGCAGCAGCTAGACGCAAAAAGGAGTCCCCGTCGCCAGTCCCGGAGATCGCAATGGCCTTTCTAGCGAATGTCCAATTTGGATCTTCGGTAAGGCCCTGACAAGAGTGCTTCACGCCGGTTGGCGTTGCCGGCGCGTGGCCTGGCTCATTTGAGCGAGCAATAGATGCGCAAGGTGAGTATGGCGGAGGGTCAGGGCTTTGAGACTGAGGGTGTGAAACGAGACAGCTTCGAATCCTATCTTTCAAGACTCCACAGAAGTCATTCACACTAGCCATGGTGCCGGTGATGAATCCATCCATGCATCCTTCGCCGGCCTTTGCGTGCAAGACATCCTCGGGAGTAACCATGGCCCTTGGAACATTAACATCCCAAGCCTCAGCCCAAAACCCTGCGCCCAGAGTTGGCGTGTCCCCAATCCGACCAGGAAGCTTATTAGTCTTGCCGCCCGTGCTGGTCGCAACAGCCAAATTGCCCCACTGATCAAGACAGACACAACCAACCGTGCCCTGACTCAAGAATACAGTTTCCTCTTTCCGTTCCAGGCCACGCCTATGCTCATCCCAGCGGCGCTGTGTCCAGAACCATTCATCAGGCTTGAATTCAAGACCCCACTCCCGAGCAAGGGTCTCCACATGAGGCCCGGCAAGCTGGGGATGCATACTACCACCATCGTTCTTGGGCTTCCCATCGGGTGTACAGCCGGTTCGGAGGAGAGATTCGCGCGCGAGTTGAATCGGATGTCGCACATTTCTGACGTTCATGACGGCTGCAGCTTTCTTCATCTCGCCCGGTCGGTTCTCGTCGGGATCTTGAACTGTGGTGACCATCACGGAAGCTTCCATTTCGATTGAGCCCGCAGTGGTAAAGACGCTCCCACGTCCGCAGTTGAAGAGCTCGTCATCTTCCATCAGGGATACGGCGTGGACAACGGCATCGAGGGCGGAAGCGCCCTCCGTGAGGAGTGCATGGGTCGATCGGAGGTAGCATTGGAGGGAGGAGTGGTATTTGGCGTAGAGATCTGGCGGTAATTTGTCGCGTCGAATATTGCCTGCACCTCCATGAATTATGAGTGTAGGCTTGAAAGTAGCTGGAATGTCGGGCATTTCGATGGTTGCAGGTAAAGGAGGGGGTTGGAGGAAGAGGTATCGCGGATGCGGGGAAAGACAAGGCGGGGATGCCAACGAGATTTGACCAGCACAGCCTAAGCTCGGCAACAATGTTGAATCATGTCGGAAGACGAATTCTGTGACTTTGGTTAGAATGCAACCAAGATCCCTGCTTCGACCTATACTTGTAAGCAGTGTGGAAAGGACATTGGAAAAGTGGGACCGAGTCCAGATATATGCAATAAAAATGCGGATTATGCCTGTTACCAATGCGTTAATGTACAAGACTCCACCAGGTCCTTATCCGAACGCTTTTTGTTGCAGCAATGAGCAGAGATAATCTTTTGGGGGCCATTTGGCCACAAGAAAAGAAACCACACGCCAGTCCCGATCCTGGGATCCAGCCAGAAGATGCCGTCCACAAAAATACAATGCTCCGAAAACAAGGGCTGAGGAAAGCGGTATAGAAAGCGTGAGCAAGGGAAAATAAGGAAACAAAGCAGGAACCTCTATGCCATGTCGTTTAATGAAGACCCAAACCGAACACCTGAGAAGGGAGATTCAACGTGGGGATGTGGTTATGAAGACAGAGATTGAAGGTGGGTTGTCGGCCACCCGAGGAATGAGTCGATCGAGAAAGTATTGAGAGGGATGATTTAAGCGAGAGCCTTCTGCTCAGAGGGAGGGGCGGGAGGGAGCTAGAGAGGGATTCAAAGTCAGTGGATGGCCAGGAAAGAAATGTGAGGGAAGAGCCACGTACCTCGAGCTTAGTGTTGTCGGCCATCATACGCTGGAAGCCGATACCAACACCCTCAATGACACCCAGGAAGACAGCGCACATGATGGCAGAGTTACGGGCGGCCTTGACACCACCACGGACAGCCAGAGCACCACCAGTAAAGAAACCAGCAATAACTAGAATCGAGTTAGAATGCAAATATGCGGGGGTTGAATAAGTGTGGTCACATACTGCTGTTCCAAGGGTCCTCGGTCT
>JAXQJV010000867.1:0-12603 GCA_037042255.1 Penicillium sp. PG106-07D
GCACGGTTCAGGTTAACCTGGTCCAAACTTCCGTGTCTCGAAAGGGGCGTGGGTTCGAATCCCACTCTTGTCAAAGAGTTATCTTTTTGCAGGTTTCTTATTCTTTTGGACGTGACAGATAACGTAATATTCATGTCCGTTGACTCTTGCTGCTTTCTTGTTGTTTTTACTGCGTGTTTGGTTCGAACGCTGCCATTGATGTGGAACTTGAAAAGGTGAAACAAATTTTGAGAAAAAGCGGACGAGGGTGACAGTACGGTCAAGTACATATTTCGTGGTGGTTCTCCCATAGATATTTATACAAGACAGGCAAACGTTCACCGACGTTTCTATAGTTGAGAATTCAAAGCAACGCCATTGCAGTATCAAATTAACATCACTGGCAACCTATTTCTCTTTCCACCCATTGTTCTCCACCTTTCCAGCATCGGCAATATGGTTATACGGCCGGTCATACCGGTTCTCCACGTCCCTATTGTGCTCCTTCACATCCTGAGGCAGATCGTCCTTCAGGTTACCTTCAAAGTCTGCAATAGGCGATGACCGTCCATCTCGTAGCGTGGGCCTCGCTTTATTCGAAGGGATCGGGTGGTTGGGCATTGGGTTTTCTGGAGTGCCTTCGTCCCTCTTCGCATTCTCCTTTCCGCCACTTGACTTGTTTGATTCCTGGGCGTAGCTCCGCTGAGCGGCTTGCCTGGCAGTTGGACTGGCGATGGAGAGTGAAGTGCGCGTCAGCTGGCGTGCTGGTAGTCGTAGGAGAGAGGACATTTTTCAGTGTTCTGGAGGGAAGTGGGATGTTTGAGTATGAGAAGGAGATCTCGGGGCGCGACCCAGCAGCTTATTATCAGCTACGGGTCTTAATAACTAGCCCCCATTCATCGAAGTGACTAAGTGATCCCTGCTGAATTTAGGCGATGAAATCAGGTTTCCCCCCGTCAAAGTTGGGTTCTCATTATCCACAACTATGACGTATCCTCGTTGTCATATCTGCCAAGAACCCAAAACGGCAAATAGCTTCCCGAGCTAGCTTACAGGACACCAGGTCCACAGCCTTAAGAAAGATACCAAACTCAAAGTACGATTACGCAAAGGAAGGAAGTTTTGTAAAAGCCTTTCTCCGTTAACCTAGTTAAGAGAAATAGCTTGCTCAGAAAATTCCCAAGATGCCATCCCCAGTCCCAAGATGCCCATTCCCAACATGATCCGCATGTGTCAACCAGAAGGAGTAAAAGGAGTAGGAGGAGAAGGATAACGGAGAGAAGAGTGTGAGACAGGGATTGGAAGCCAATGTGTCAAGCGTGGAGGAGGAGAAGAAGAAGGAGAAAGAGCGAAAGCTAAAATCAACAAATCCAATGTTAGTGAATATCGTGCTTAGGGATAGGAGTCAGACTTACGAGAAAACAGCGATCTTAAACCGAGGGACCGTTATCGACTGGGCCTTCAACACCCGTATGAGGCACCCTCCCCCTCCACGCACCCTCCCCATTCCCGTATTTGAGGGCATAGGGAGGGGTAGGTAGGGAGAGGCGTCTCCCACACGGGGATAAATGTCCATTGAAAGAAAGCCCGTAGTGTTGGAATGGAAATGACGACTGGGCCTTCGATACCCATAGCATTCACCCCCCTCCCGCCTGTTCCTTTTTTCTTTTGTGTGAGGACGGTAGGGGTACTTCTGCCACAGGGACGTCAAGTCCGTTGAAAGAAGGCCCGTAGAGGAATGAAGCGAGGGTAGAAAAGGTCTAAAACTTGGCCAGTATCTCAAAGTACAGTTTGGTCTTGGCAAGATTGCCAGCAGAGCACGACCAAGGAGAGGAGTCTGAGATGTCGGCAGTGGAGATCTGGAGTCAACCACGCCCTACACAGGCTCGATACCAAATTCATGGTCATGGAGGTTCACTCAAGAACGTCAGTGTAGGCTCCTGTTGTTGATGATGTTACTAGTTTGAATCGAGACAGGAGTAGTATGGATATACTAACCTTTGTGTTAAGCTCTGCAAACCAGCAAGCGAAGGCCAGGAGGAAACGACACCGTTGTTGGTGTGAGGAAAGACAGTGACCGAAGATCGATGTGTCATGAAATGGAAGAAAGAGTCGAGGTGTGGCAAGACAGTGATTGGAAACCAATGTGTCAAGCCGTGGAAATGAACAGAGGATAGGAGGATGTTGACGTGCCATGTGGTGGGCAAGTTCAGAGTGGACAAGACCAAGTGGTAAGGGACCGTGGGATCATGATGATATATCATGTCATGTGGTGGAGAGGTCAAGTGATGAACGCGTCAACCTGAGAGGCCATGGTGGAGCTTTGTTGATGCGTCAGTAGGTGGTAAGCGAGCGAGGGCAGTTATCCTACCTGAATGATATCAAAGCCCCTGAAGGTAATAAAACTCTTGATGGAGGAGAGGATCCAAGGTCAGCCCAGCTTATTGAAGAGTGGGAAGGGCCTAGAGAGTAGGTTGAAGGCCAGTCTGGGTGTCAGGTCTTGAGGATGAGGGGAGTTGAAGAAGGAAAAAAAATTCGAGGGAGGGGAAAATGCAGAAGTATTTATAGGTTTCGGGGAGAGGGCCCTGCCTGCCCGGCTCGACTAGCGTCGCTTGCTAGCGAGCTCTTGCTTGTTTGGAGGGTATCAAACATTTCCTCTTTGGGAGTTGAATAGGATCGGTGCCTGCCCCGCGGCGGCGGGGGGAAGGGGTGCGTGTCGCTGCATTATTTCCTCTTTGGGGGTTGAATAGTATCGCGGCCTGGCCCTGGAGCTAGTAGCACGTGTCGGTGACTAGCAATTTTCCTACTGACAACAAGGGTGAAAGGACGACTAGCAATGAGAGCATCACTGATATTTCTTGGGCACGCCTTCTTGTTGAGTTCGATAGCTTTGGCATTCTAGACTGCTATCCTTCGAGGAGAGGGTTCTGGAGTATGAATGGCGAGGGGACAAACCCGTAGATTGCAGATGTGCGCAGGATGCCTCTACTTTGTGTAAGTTCCACCATGTATACTCCAAGAGATGGCATCAAGAAAGGATGGCCAGGGTAGAAGGAAGATGGATGAGAAGCTTCAGGAAGAGAAATAGTTCTATTGGATTTGTGTAATTGTTGCCAAATTCCAACAGACCAAGGGCAACTAGGTCGACTCGTTGTCTACGGTGGAAGACCCAGACTTGGCCTCAGCATTCGTGTCTAGCTCAGCAGCGTTGGCCACAAGTGCATCGGGTGGGACAGCCGACAAGGCAACCCAGCCAGTGAATGGCATTGATCCATCCCAGCCACGAGCCACTCGGGTTGTTCACGAACGCTTTCAACTGGGGCAATGACTCCAAATTATACACGAGGGGTTCATTATAAACCGTGGGCTGACGAGTACATCACCAGAGAGAGAATGATGATGATGAGACGTAGAAGATGCCGTTGTGTATACCAGGGCTTTGCGTACATGATACAATGGAGGAAGGCAGCCATTAGATCGGGAATTGAGTACTTTTCGGCATGCTTCATAACCACTTCAATCTAATTCTTGCTGTTGGAACCCATGTCATGTTCATTCTCATGAACTATGATCGTCCAAAGCCTCAAATAGTCTGGTATGCAGACCCAGGAGGATAATTTGATCCCGAGAAGTCTGGTCTCTAGCCTTCGGACTCACTGTCTGGAACGGGCAAAATGTTCATTGATGGGAAGCTCATCATCGACAATGCTATGTCCATAAAGCGAGAAAAAGCTCCTTTGGTAGTGGGACTTTTGGTGGGGTAGCTGCAATTGAGCTCGAAGCCTGGAGTCAATACAAGGTCCATGACATTCATGACTCGAATAGTGGAAGCAATTGGGAGGATGAACACCGGAGTGTCGAGCTTACTTTGATTAGACGGTTATTGGGCTTCTAATCTTGATGTTTGGAACGAATTAAAGATACTCAGGATGTAGATTCCGGGCTGCCGGTGATAGTGAAATTGAATAATCAAAGGGGTCTGAGGTCACGTGGCCATATACGGGCATGAGCCCCACGCACGGCATTGATATCTTCGTGTATTGACGTTGGAACTGATGTACCTTGGCCGTGGAAGGTATAATATCGAAAATGATGACGTTTTCTAAACCGAGTAAGCCACCTATCCGAAAATTGGGGAAGTGGAAGATGTTGAAATTCGGGTATTTTCTTCTAATACTCGATCGCTTGTAGTGGGCCTGTTATCGGAAATACCGGAAAAATGCCAGTTCCGGGCGTGCTAAATGGGGAGTTGACTGTACTCATGCATAAGGTGGGGAAACTGAAACCTCAAATTCATCCTTGGACATTGTTCCTCGTTGAATCATTTGCGTCGTTCGGCTTCCTAGTTGGACGTGTGAATTATATCTACTGTTTCCGTATTTCCGCGAAAACGGCATAATGAGAGTGTCTAGGGTAGGAGCCCATCTCCCTATCGAACTTACTCTGCTTTTCGCCGAATATCTTATGCCTGTTGACCTGCTGTCTCTCTTATGTGCGGCTCCTGGGCTCGCACGGCTCCTAACTTCTCAGCATACCACGCTTCAGGATGAAGGAGGGAGGTCGATCCTGCATCTACTCGCGAGGGAGGGGGAAGGCGGATTGATGAAGCTGCTGCTCACAAACGCCGGTATCAGGCCAGACCCGAAGGATAAGTGTGGTCGGACGCCGTTATCCTATGCAGCTGGAGGTGGAGGAGTGGGACATGAAGCGGTGGTCAGGCTACTGCTGGACCGAGAAGATGTCGAGGCGGACTCGAAGGATAACGATGGATTGACTCCGTTATCCTATGCGGCCCGAGGTGGACATGAAGTGGTGGTCAGGCTACTGCTGGACCGAGAAGATGTCGAGGCGGACTCGAAGGATAACGATGGATTGACTCCATTATCCTATGCGGCTCGAGGTGGATATGAAGCGGTAGTCAGGCTACTGCTGGACCGACAAGATGTCGAGGCGGACTCGGAGGATAACTTGGGTCGGACACCGTTGTTATATGCGGCCTGGCGGGGACATGAAACGGTGGTCAGGCTACTGCTGGACCAACAAGATGTCGAGGCGGACTCGAAAGCTAACTGGGGTCAGACACCATTGTCCTTTGCGGCTGGAGGGGGACATGAAGCGGTGGTGAGGCTACTGCTGGATCGAAAAGATGTTGAGGCGGACTCGAAGGATAACTCAGGTCGGACACCGTTGTTATATGCGGCCTGGCGCGGACATGAAGCGGTGGTCAGGCTACTTCTGGACCGGCAAGATGTCGAGGTGGACTCGGAAGCTAACTGGGGTCGGACACCGTTATCCTGTGCGGCTGAAGGTGGACATGAAGCGGTGGTCAGGCTCCTGCTGGACCGACAAGATGTCGAGGCGGACTCGAAGGATAACTGTTGAAGGGGGAAGCGCTCGATCGCAGTCTGACAAGCGGCCGGGTCGAAATAACGGAAGAATCGCACACTTCTGCAGTGTTCAGCACCGAGCATACAGCAGGAGATATCAAAAGAAGGCCATAGCGAGGCAAAAGAATGGGTATTCGAAAAATCAACATTGTGGTCGTGGGATGGGCGAGTTTTACTCCCAAGAACCCTTCCTGTTCACCACCAGGCCAACAAGAACATCCTCCATGCCCAGATCCACCTGCAACTTCTACTGCTGCATCAACCAGTCCTAAATCGCTTTCTACGAGGCGAAATCGGCCTAGAGTCCTATACAGCTCGCGCAAAGTGCATCGCCTCCGCCAATACGATCCGTCTTCAGTGACTGCCCGGATTAGTCATCTATTAGTGGCCCGGGGGAAGCACGGCCAGACATCCCATTGGTCCCCAGCTCAAGTATATCGTGCTCGACTGTATTGGATTGGATGGCCGGTAGGTCGAGTCTAGCTTCAGGGTCATCGTTGCAGAGGAACATGTAATTACTGATATAGATCAACATAAAAATGCAAGCCACAGCACCGAGGTTTGAATTTCTAGTCTCATTTAGAGCGCTGACCATCCTAGCATTCAGTTCTGAGGATAACAAAGAATATTGAGTCCCGTGGGACAGGCGCCTATTAGGGGAAGGTGGTGGCTTCAAAACCCGAGGAGGTGAAACTGGCTCTCATGTTCTGGGAATAGCTAGTAGGTCAAGCTTCTTTAGCAGAGATTAGAATTTCGAGACTGGAAGTTGGAACAGGTACCGATTGAGTGAGACACACGATAGTCTGTTATAGTAAGATTATCATCAATCCTTATCGTGAAGATGAACATTGGGGGGGAAGATGGTTTGACGAGTTTCCATGGGGTTGTTCCGATATCGTGCTCTCGTTGACAGCTTTGGGTAGATCACCACGGAATGCTCTCATTGCGGGATATGACGTGACGAGCACGTGACCCCAGACAGCCGCGGGTCACAACCGAGTTACCTTCTTCGGACATGCCTCCACTTGGGCGGACCCTCGTTCAGCGGGCATACTTCCCATTATTCTTCTGCTCTGTCATCATCCTTATGCTGTTGATCTACTCGGAAGATGCCCGGATTTGTCTTCTCGCATTGAGTTCACTGGCCTAATTCAATACCCGTGTACTTTTTACTTTCTTCCTCTCCGTCGGAGTACCACATTTCCTTCATCCCATCATTTCATCTTTGTCATGGCGTCCCTTCCAGGCTACTCCGCCGCAGGGAGGACAAGATCATCAGATGGTGCCACGACCTCCAGAGCCGATGCAGATGTACTAGAGAGCACGGCGGCCCAGGCAGGTTTGACGGGGGATGCAGAGATCGAGACCGAGACCGAGACCGTCATTTTGAACAAAGACACGCCGAACCCGAATCCTGCGGAGACAGTACCGGACGTCGCCGAGAAGACCCTCACGAGGTCGTCAAATAATGCTGAGTCGTCCAATACCCAGGATGAGCCTCGCAGATGTTGGATTTGCTACACGGACGAGACTGAGGACTCGCCGCTCAACGCAGAGTGGCGATCACCCTGCCCTTGCGCTTTGACGGCCCACGAAGCATGTCTGCTCGACTGGCTCGCAGATATGGAAAACCCTCGGTCTCGCAAGCGAAACGGCAGCGGGGCAAAGATGGTCTGTCCCCAATGCAAATCGGAGATTGTTGTTACTCGCCCGCGGAGCTACATCGTCGACACCCTGCGCCTCGTCGAGAGAATCGCAGGACGGTTGGTCCTTCCAGGCATGGTATTCACAGTCGCTGGCACTGTATGGGCTGGCTGCTGTGCCCATGGCATATACTCGATGTATCTGGTGTTTGGGACTGAGGAGGCAAGACAAATTCTTGAAGACAGTGTCGACGGCCCGTGGAATCCTGGCATGAACCTCGGCCTACCCCTCATCCCGCTGGTCTTGATATTCTCCCGCACCCGCTACGCCGAAGGCCTCCTCCCAGCGATTCCTGTTCTGTTCTTCGCTGCTCACAATCCCGGACAAGAGCCCAACTTTGATCTTTGGCCTCCTACCCCGGCTATGACCTTCGCCGCTCTGCCGTATGTCAAGAGCTTCTATGGCGCCCTCTACGACCGTGTATTTGGTGGGCTGGAAAGAAAGTGGATTGCAGAGGTCCAACCTCGTGCAGCGGAGGAGATCTTGGATGAAGTCCAGCAGCAGGACCAGGCAGAGGGACTTAATCGTTTTGGCGAAAATATGAATGGCCAAATACTTATGGAAATTGATCTCGAGTTGCAGGTAGGAATGGACGACGACGAGCCGCCCGAGGGTCAAGCTCTGCCAGAAGAGAACCAAAATGGCGCTGACCAAGGCGCTCAGGACGGCCAAGCACAGGGACAGAATGCACGTCAAAACAACGGGCTGGGCCTCGGGCGTCAACCAAACGCAATCATCCACGACACCGGTAACCTTGCCGACACTGTTCTTGGAGCACTCGTTTTCCCTGCAATTTCGGCGTCCATGGGCGGGCTTCTGAAGTATATCCTTCCCAAGTCTTGGACAACCCCGTCGTCAGTTCTCGAACGCAGTCGACCGGGGCTTCTCCAGACTCGCTGGGGTCGTAGCGTTGTCGGCGGCTGCATGTTTGTACTGCTGAAAGATGCGCTTGTTCTGTATTGCCGATGGAAACTCGCTCAAACACACCGGCGACGCAAGGTGCAGAATTACGACCGGACCAGAAAGCAGCACGGAAAGAAGCGATAGAAGAGGCGCGATCTGAAGAGCCTTATAACATCTTCATGTCATGATCTCCCGTCTGCTGTCTTGCTTTCTCACTGGCCCGACTTGACACATTATTTGCATCTCACGGCGTTACAGGGAAATCTATCTGGTTGTTTTGCCGCCTACATGCATGTCGCTTCGACATATGATGCCTCTCATGACTTCCAATTTTCTGTCGAATATTACGTTAGCTTTCCTTTTCTGCTCCTTTATCTTTCATGGCTCAAGCTCTGCAGCTTGACTTTACTGTACCTATCAATGGAGGAACGCGTGGTGCTCATTTTAAATGTCAGATAATACTTCAAACTTTCTCCAGCATTTATGGGTAGAGGAAAAAGATAAATTCGCGCATTGAGTATACACCACTAGAGACAACTTAGCCTCTTTGTTGAACCTAGATTTGTTTATTGAATGTCAGTCAGTCAAATTGAACGGGCTGCGGCGATCTGGGTGAGAGCTAAGCGCGCGGCTAAAACAAGGCGGACAAGATTCTGCCATCAGGGAATTATCCCTCGTACAGCGAACGCAACTCTTGGTATCTTGCATCCTCCATAAACCATCCACCATGCGGTCCCTATCACCGGCTCTCGCGTCTCTCGCGAACGTTTTCCGAATCCCAACGTCGCTAGCTCCGGTGCGCCCAACCGCCTCCCGAGTGTGCCACGAAGTCCTCTCCCGGCGGACACAACAACCCGGCGCGATCACCGCAGCCGTTCAATCCGCGCCGTTCTCCTCGACAAGTACCCTCGAGGGCCGAAAGAACCGAGGTCCCAATGTGGACAAGAGAATCAGTATGTTCCACCCGACATCCAGCCCTGCCAAAGACCTCAATGGCCCTTGGACCCCGAGTTCCTCCCCAGATTCCTTGATAGCGCATCGCACGATCGGTATCCAAAAACCCTTCTCGCCTCTAACAAAATTCTCTAGCTCTTATCCGATACTTCCTCTACCACCCTCTCACTCCCCGTCCTCTCCGCTTCTCGCGAAACCGCTACCTCCGCCACTGGACCATCCACCGCGCCTGGCAATTGTTCCAGGCCAAGCAGCGCCGTGCACGCGAACTCGAGCTCGAGCGTCAGTACCAGAGTATGCAGGCTGCTTGTGAGGAGTTGCGGACCGGTGCTGGTGATGGCGGAAGACTGTTCCGTAAGTCGATGATCAAGAAGGGGATTTTCACGGATCTGTTCCCTATCGAGTATGGCCGTATGCAGACTGATTACCCTCCTGCTGAGGGGTGGAATCACGATTGGAAGCGTCCTGAAAAGAAGGACCGATGAGTGTATTTGTGTGTGGAAGGGTGTGGTTGACTAGACTGGGGTTGTCCGGAGCTAGTCGGGTGTCTTGTGTATCATTTGGCGCTATGTACTATACGCATTGTTTTTTGGTCTTCATACTAAGGATTTATGTAGTAGCTCTTGGATGGGCATACCGTGCTCTCCATATTTATGCTACGCGAGCTACTATATTGGAATTGAAGAGTCATTGACTCGACATATCTACAAGTTGAGAAAAATCAAAGCTGCTAGGGTTACGAATCTGTATTGCTGTATGATTCCGCGAAAGCAATGGCAATGATTGCGCTGTATGAAAAGACCGGAATGAACAGGAATTACGACACGACAAGAAGAGAAATCGTCAAGGAACGGCGTTCGCAATGCACTTCGGGGGAACAGGGACAAGAGATGGGAATCCGGAGGCGCACGTGCATGAGATGGCGGAGAATCGAAAGGGAAAAGAATGACCAGAAGGAAAGACATGAGAGAATGTACTCCGAGAGAATAGACAGGGCGAAAAGTGCTGGGAACAACGATAGAAGAGCAACATATGCCATACCGGGACCAATCGACCCAAGCAATCACAAGAACCTCCCGAACGCCAATGATGCATGATATAGCGGAAGACTACCAATCGGACATGGCTCAAAAAGGGACTGAGCGAGGTCCATCGGCTTGCAAGGCGAAAGTCAAGGAAAAATCGAACGCTGGGCAGAGAAAGAGGAGTCGCAATGTCCGTTTCAGGCGATCAGGTTGTTATAGAACAATGCAGCAGGAGCTCTTGCGCTTATCGAAGGACAATAGAGCGGCTCGGGTGGCAGCCTCGAAGACATCATCGACACCCTCGCCCGTGAGGGATGAGCACTCGAGGTATTTGCGGGCGCCGACCTGAGCCCCCGTCTCGTTGCCCTCCTTAGTCGTGACGAATTTAAGGGACTTTTTGCGCATTTCTTCGATGGCCAATGGGTCTTCGCGGAGATCTTTTTTCAGGCCGACGAGAATAATGGGGACGCCGGGGCATCGTTCGTTCGCTTCTTCAATCCACTGCGATTTTGAGGGTCAGCGATCTTCTCAAGACCCCTCCCGCAAATCAACATGACGCACCTTGTGTTTCACATTCTCCAGTGAATCGGGGGAGTCCACCGCGAAACCAATCAAAAGGACATGTGCTTTCGAGTACGCCAGCGGTCGCAACCGCTCGTAATCTTCTTGTCCTGCCGTATCCCAAAGGGCCAGCTGCACTGATCGGCCGTCGACTCGACAATCGGTGACGTAGTTCTCGAATACAGTGGGAACCTAATGATCGAACGTTAGAATGGTGAAGCGTGGGCAGAGGTAATAGAGACTAACATAATGCTAAAGGCGAATTGTAAATTAGCAATATATTCGTAAAGGTCTCCTCATTTCAGATTGGACACTCACAGTTGGAAAGTAGCCGAGCGTAAAGACACTGAGCAGACTGGTTTTCCCGCAAGCACCGTCACCAATGATCACAAGCTTCCTGTAAACAGGATAGTTGGTTAGCATTTGTTTGATACCTTGAAATAGTACAAAGTGTCTTCTGGTCTTGATAGAAAACTCTCCAGCAATGCTAACTTGATCGAATGGGAGGACGATCGCTGCCGCACCAGCTTATACGATGAAGCATTTCGCAGAGAGCACCATCAAACGCCAGAGGGGAACAACTTGGCTGCGCGTACCTCCGCATCACATTGTCATTCTGTTGTTGGGCCATGATCAATGGTGTACGATGGTTGAGCCCGGATA
The DNA here is from genome assembly GCA_037042255.1 of Penicillium sp. PG106-07D. Classification (NCBI taxonomy): domain Eukaryota; kingdom Fungi; phylum Ascomycota; class Eurotiomycetes; order Eurotiales; family Aspergillaceae; genus Penicillium; species Penicillium sp. PG106-07D. Next base: position 11,177 of record JAXQJV010000867.1, read on the forward strand.
CTCGCAATACGGAGGGTCAGGGAGCGGAGGATGGTGAGGCTGAACACTCAAGGCGGATACGAAGTTCTCGAGTCGGGCCTGCGAAAGAGAATCCTAAGATCGCGACACAAAAGTCGGCAGGGGTAGTGGAAAGTCCAGCCCTGTACGGTGTGTCCGGCCCAATAGTGTTCAGGGGCGAGGGGAGGCCTAATGAGGCACCACAACAGTGACGTGACGAGTCAGGGTTTGGGAGTGTGGTTGTACTGAATGGGTTTGTTTAAAGGCGGTCGCGTCGAGGCTGAGCAAGAGAGAGAGAGAGAGAGAGAGAGAGAGTCGGAGAGGATGGAGGAGAAAGAGGGGAGAAGAATAACCTCAAGGACGAATTGGATGGCCAGGCACGGCGATCCTTACGATGATCCGATCCACTGCCAACGAGAGGCGCAGTTGAAATTGGGTAGTAAGCGAGAGCGGTTTAGCTGGTTTTGCGTAGGTTGGTCTAGTCTCTCTCTCGCTGTCAAGGCGTTGGGTGCCAAGCGGTCGGTAGATAAGATGAATTGGGAGGAAGAATGCGCTTACTAGAAAACCGGAGATTTAAGGCTCCCCTCCCTAATATTGGGACTACGGAGCCTGATGCACACGTAATAGCATCCTGTCTCCATTCCTGATGTAATTTTTCTTCTTTCTCGGCAGCTGGTCCTGACTTTCATGACGGAGTTATTTTTAATTAGCGCTGGTCATGTCTCACAGCACGGTGGATCTGGTGAGGCGCCGTCGCCGCGATAGTTGCACATCACGTGCACATCCACCGACATGTCAAATTGTTCACAGCAGAATGTCGAGGCGGTCTGTACATATCCACGTGACCAAAGACAAACCCTCATCGACGAACCTTTCATATTAGAATATAGATAATTAACGAAAATAACGAGGCGTAGGGAGTTGAAATTTAGAACACTGTATGAGTTGTAACCTGATAGATACCTTCTCGTTTTGGTAATCATCTTCCGACGTTCCTCGCTCTGCCAAAGTCAGGCACCAGCTCTTGCGGCGGCTATCCCGTTGCGGCGGCACGACAACCAGCCAGAACGCAGGAAAGCCTATCGGTACATCCACCGACCACGATACGATCTCGCAACCTCCGCACCTTGCGATCGCAGAGCTTTGCAATCGAGCTAGCGCTGGATATTTCTCTTGGTTTCCTTCGATTGAGGATTTGACAGCGCCTCGGCCTCTTTTCCGAGCAAGGAACACGACCTGACCCTCTTTCGACCCCCTCCTTCAATCTTGAGCCTGATCCCACACTTCCCCCTCCCGTTTGCTGCGCAAGAGGGACTCCTCGCAAGCACCACACTTAGAGAGCGATTGTCAAGAACTGTCCCTCCCCGGGGAAATCTGACTGGTGGCTTGGTCCCCTGCATTGGATTGAACGGAGCTTTGTTGGTAGGTTC
>JAXQJV010000868.1:0-12706 GCA_037042255.1 Penicillium sp. PG106-07D
CTTGTGATAGAATTAATAAGTTGAAGTTCAATCAGCTTGCAACTAGTGAAAATGGAGGTATCTTATTGGCATGCTCATCCATATTTCAACCATCATGCATTCTACGCCAATCTTCGCCACTATCAGTCTGAGTCTCGAGAGGGCGCATCAGAGTTTGGAACCAACCTGATGTACGGCGAGGTTATCACAAGTACCAACACTATTATGGAGAAGTGAGTGTCACGCGATGCTTCAACCTGATCCGCTTTCTGATTTATTTAGGAACACCCAGCTGCTTCGCCGGTTACCCCATGGGTTTACTGCCACGGCAACAGTCCAAGTCGCCGGACGTGGGCGCGGCTCTAACGTTTGGATTTCACCAGCAGGCTCATTGATATTCTCCACTGTTGTACGACACCCAATTGAGAAGATTCAATCGGCTCCGGTGATTTTTATTCAATATCTGTCTGCTATGGCTGTGGTCAAGGGCATCAAGAGCTACGCCAAAGGATATGATCATCTTCCAGTCAAGATGAAATGGCCCAATGACATCTGTGCGTTTTTTGAGGCCATGCGATACCCCGTTAAAGCCATTCCTAACCATAAACACAGATGCCCTCGACCCTGAAGATCCCGAGCAGAAGCGTTACACCAAGATCTGCGGTATCCTCATCAACTCCCACTTTATGTCCAACGAATACATCTCCGTCGTCGGAATCGGCCTCAACGCCACGAATGCCTCCCCAACCACCGCTCTCACTGCCCTCGCCGCACGCTACGCCTCCCCCGGCGCTGCGGCCGCTTCCCCCATCACACTAGAGAAGCTCCTTGCGCGTATCCTCACCACATTCGAAGATTTATATATACGGTTCCTCCGGACAGGTTTTGATCGTGGCTTCGAGGCGATGTATTACGAGGACTGGTTGCACATGCACCAGATCGTCACTTTGGAAGAAGAGGGAGGTGCTCGTGCTCGTATTCAAGGTATCACGCGGGACTATGGTCTGCTGCTAGCGGAAGAACTCGGCTGGAATGATCGTCCTACTGGCCGGGTCTGGCAGTTGCAGAGTGACAGCAACAGCTTCGATTTCTTCCGCGGGTTGTTGAAGCGGAAAGTCTAGGTGCTGGCAAAATACACGCACGTAGAGCAGTGAATAGAATCGTCGCCTCTATAGTATCAACTCTGAAAATGCTATGTGTATAGATAGTGTATGCGCTTGTCCGATTTCCTTTTTAGTGGCTACGTATTGCCCCCAGTCTCGGGGGCTCCAGCTTCAGCGAATCATTCGTGGAAACCTATCGAATGGCGGGTCTATTTAAGATGCTGAGATAGCCGATCATGCTCAGCCACGTGGATTGTGACTTACTCCATGAGGCATAATGTCAGGCGTGATGGGACGCCTGAAGGGTTCGTCTTGGAATTCGGCTGCAGATGAGTTTAAATTCACGACAGCGATAGCCATTGGGACCCTGTATACTAACAAAACATGCTCGGAAAAGTAGGCTCTACCAAAAAGCGTGGACTCTAAATACTACTTGCTGCCGGGAAATAGATATAATAAAATCAACGTGTCATGTTTAGGTTTGCATTTCGCTAATCAAGTGCTCAAGCGTGATAAATTTCGTAACTCATTATACCTTGCGAGGACCATGTCTTCATTTTCAAGTCAACATGTTGGCCCATCCGGAATATCCCCATCATAGAAATCTAAGTCTTCGTCCACTGTTGGCACCACTTTGTCAAATCATCCTTGTCAATAGGCTCCATCTCAGCCATCATCTTACTAGCTCTCTTCGCCTTCTCGAGCGTAAACTTCGGATACTGCTCTTCAACAATAGCCTGGAAAAAAGGCAAAATGCGCGTCTTCACAGCGGCCGCCTCCTTCGAAAGCTTATCCGGCGTCAGACTAGCCAGGTGGTCAACCCAAGCATGGAATCCCACCTGTCGCGACGACGAGATACACGATTGCAGGGCATCCGCGAACACAGACCACTGCACTGGGCGCGGATGCACGATGTTATATAGCTGCACGAAGGGGGTCCCCGTGTCGCCCTCGTGTTTCTCCTGGAGGGTAATGTCGGACACGATGCGTGAGACTTGGTCCACTGGGACCCAGTCGATCTCCGCCACGTCGGAGGGTACCAGACCTGCGGCCCTGGAGAGGATGGCAAGCGAGTGCATCCAGTCGTGGCTCTCCCACTTGCCGCCGTCGGCGATCGTGGTTGGGCCGGCGATTTGGCCGATGCGGAGGATGGAGATGGGAATTTGGAGTTTGGCACCGGCGGCAGCGAGTAGGCGCTCCGCGACGTGCTTGGATTGTGCGTAGCCGGTTAGTGTTGCGGCGCTGGCGCACTTGATAACTTCCTCTGGAACAGGGACGTTCGGGGACACGGCCTTGGCCCAGGCTGATACCGTGCCGGTGCTGGAGGCGAAGACGATGCGAGGCCGGGCTGGGGCCTTGTTTGCCATTTCTATGACCGTGTTGACGCTCTTGAGCATCTCGGGTTGGAAAGAGGATAGCGAGAGTGCAAAGTTGACGGCCCAGACGTTGTGGATGATCACATCCGCATGGTTCAAAATTTCGTCCAACTGCTTTTGTGACAAACCCAAGTTTGGAAGCGAGAGCTCCATGGAAATAAATTGTAAGCGTGCGTTGCTGGCATCCACGTCGATGCCAAGTTCATCGACACGACGTTGGAACTCTGCTTGGCCACTGCCGCCTCGGTCCAGACACTTGATGCCGGCCACCCGGGGGTCATTAAGTAGATCCTTGACGATATAAGGGCCCAGACGACCTCGAGAGCCGAGCAGCACAACCTTGATGTCTTCGGTGGGAAGCTCAAGTTCTGGCTGCAGTCCACTGGGCTCCGGTAGTTGCGCCACACAATCCTCCAAGACGTGCTCCACGTTTGAACTCCGCGAGCCATATTCCTCAGAGTCTGCCTGGCCGAAGACGGCATCAAGGGTGGCCTTGGCCAGAGCCTCAATGGAGGGATTCTCAAAGATCGTGCGAAGCCAGAAATTGATCGTGTTCTTGTCGGGATTCATTCGTCGAATGAGACCCAACCTTAACTTGTGCCCAAGTTCCAGCACAGTGAGCGAGTCCATGGCCTTGGCGACGAAGAAATCATCGCTTTCCTTCAGGGTGATATCCGGCCGGATATCGTGTACAACGGAGCCAATAAATCTCTTAGCCTCATCGAGCCAGTGATTCTCCAGGATCCCTATTTGGCTCTGCTCGTCCGTCGTGCCATCAATGAAAGCAGCAGCGATGTACTCGGCGTACAGCGACTCTGTCGGTTTCCGCGAAATGGTTCCCTTGGGAGCTCGGAAGAATCCCAAATTGGGCTGGCTGAGGACAATCCTTGACCGGCGAATCTTGCCGTACTCGGGTGCAGTCGCATTTGCCTGCGCTATGGTGGGCCAGATCGCGTCGATAAATTCTTTCTTGCTCATCCGGTCCACTTGCGGTCCGGGCCGTGGCTCAACCAAAAGAAGCACTTCAGGACGGCCATTGCCAACCATCAAAGCGCCAGCAATGTGGGGATCGCCAGCAAGGGTCTGCTCCATTGGAATAGGCCACACTTTGTGACTACTAGCCAACACGATAATATCGTCAGTGCGCGAGTGGAAGCGCCACAGTCCAGGTTTCGACGGATGAGGCTTGAACAAGTCCCTGGTCCGCCATTCTGTCGTGATATCCGGGAATGTATGGGCAAGAGACCGACGGCCGATGAACTTGGGATCGGGGTGCAACACCAGCTCGTAAACGCCTTCGCCTTCTTCAACTTCCTGGAAATCGCATTCCTCGGCGGGATTGGGCTCCAAATAGTCCCACTCGCCGGGATTGGGCACCAGCATTTGAATCTGGCCCATCTCCAGGGAACCATACATCTGGCAGACATCCGTAACTTCGTCAAGGCGGTTGCCCACAGTATCCGCCAAGGGCCCACCACTGTAGAGCACAAAATCTAGATTCTCGGCTTGTTCGTAGGCAGCTGGCTCAATGGCCCATTGTTCAATAACAGACGGGGGCAGATACAGAGCGCGAACATCTTGCTGTTTCATGATAGCATCCACTAAGAAGCCGCTGGGGGGCATCATAGGCGGGCCCATTATAACCGTCGCCGTTTGCGAGAAGGCCGGTAATAGTACAAACGATTGTACGCCAGCCATCTAGTATCACATTAGTCACCAAGGAATAAATCACAAGTATAGAGCATTCCGCAAGCTTACATGATATGGTGGAAAGCAAGAATAAAAGCGTCCGGGCGGATCAAAGTGGAATTGCGCTGCATTCTGCGGTCGTCGCCCCTCAGGCACGGGTACTTTGGGGTCATTATCGGTGCAAGAGAAGGTGTAATGCGTGAGATATACGAGCTTTGGCGGGCCTGTGATTTGAAAGATTCATGAGATGCAGCCCTGCAACGAAAATAGGAGAGATCACCGCCGTACCTGTCGATCCGGATGAATGGAGAACCAGGCAATTGTCATCTTTCAATTCGTGCCATGAAGCCTCGAAGCGATACGGCGGGGCTTGCGACTTTGTCAATTCTGTCATTGAAGGGACCTGCTTGCAGGACATGGACGGGTCGAATTTCTGCAAGCTCTTGGCCATTGATCGCAGAACGTCTGAATATAGAAGTGCACTCACGTCGACCTGTTGGAGCAGGCCGAGGTTGAGGATCGCGGGATTGCGCGGCGAAATGAAAATGGTCTAGAAAGATGGAAGTCGTTAAAAATGATGTCGTCTCGTCGCAATTGACATCAACATACCCTCCATCCACATTTGATCGCTGCCAGCAGCACAATCGCATATCGCAAGTCCGCCGCACCAACATAGGCCAATGTCCGTGACCGTTTCTTGCTGCCTTTCAGGGTCCGCTCAAGCCACCAAGCCATATGATCCACGGCGGTAGCCATTGTCTTCATAGAAATATCCTGGAAGTCATTGGCGACGCTTTCGGACTGCGAAATGGCCGCAAAAACGCGATCGGGTTCATGATGGGCGTAATAGTCAATAACATGGGGTAAAAGGCGCTGTCCTCTATTTTTCTCTGCGCCCTCGGCCCATGGCTCGACATCGTTAGAAACAGCCATTTTCGGAGCTGGCGAGGTGGGAAAGAAAAAGAGAAAGAGAGGCCAGAGGTAGAATTTGGAAGTGAAGCTGGGGAGAGGTTGAGATATGACGGCCTCTCGAGTGGCAGAAAGAGTATTCGATTCAATGCTTTTTTTTTTGCCAATGTTTCATAGCATGGCTGTCAGTCTGTCATCTGAGTCGATAGCTTGAAAAAGAAATGATAGGGATTATCGACTGAAGAGTCAGTGGCTGCAACACAAGTTGCGGTTGCGGGTCGACAGTTCTACACTATAACCTTCCTAGAGCGCGCTAATGCGCGGGTGTGCCGCCCCAGACCCGACCCCTCTGGAGTCACCATTGCGGACAAAAATGGGACAGTCGGGCATTGGAGAAGATGACGGTGAAAGTGAGGCGGATTGTATGGTCTCAGATCATGTCTGATCCATCGCTGTTGTTGTTTGAGAAATGGTTTCATGAACTATGACATCAAGGGCTTGCCTAGATGGTTAGTACTATTTTCGTCTCCACGACGAAACAGAAGTAGGTGTCTGTTCTTTTGCTATGACAAATACGGAGTACTTTGCAGTTCGACTTAGCACAGTATTTGATCCGCCATTGTTGTACCGGATGCATTGGGAATTGAATCCTTTGGAACGGCTGCCGTCTGACATGCCAACTGGTTGCTTTTTCCAGCCATTGTGCCGGGTCTTCCCAAGACACTAATCTTCGGGATAGGTAAAATTCAAGGCCAATCCATGCCAATAACTCTCTTCAACGAGTCGCTAGCTTGAAGGAAGAAGACTCCACCCGCTGCTTGGCCAAACTAGTCCCGAAAAATACAAAAACAGGGCGTTGAATTGCGCTATTGTGCCAAATCCGACCGTTTTTTTCGCCAAACGCCCTTGGCGGATTCTCCTGCCACTCTTAGTCTTCGCAGCTCGCTTTTCCTCTTCTTGACTTCTTCCCCTTGTTTGATCTTCCATTGGTGCCCTTTGACGACCGACACGTGTAAGACTGCTCGTGAAGCCAGTGGAGTTTGCAACCAAAATCCAAAATCCGTTCATTCCTGCTTAACGTCATGGACATGTAACTTGACCCGTCATAAATTTTTACGACCTCCAGCATAGCGACTCCTAGCTATCGCAGATCCTCGAAATGTCATAGTTCTCGACCGGTCGGTGGCCGTCTGCTGGAACGGGCTTTCGGGCCTCGGCACGAAGCGCCGCAAAGACTCAGTTCACTTGCGGGAGTGACTGTGCTGCCCCTGAATGGTTGAAGGTGGACAATCGCGAGCTTTGGTGGGGAGAAACAGTGGAGAATTTCCAGCCAGGCTGCGATACGTACGGAGTACATAAAACATCTCGACAAAACGCAACCAAAACAACTGACGATCGATCTGCCCCCTCCACGAGCGAAGGCGATTGAGTTTAACTGACCTCCTCAGAATCCTGCTCCGTCTCTCTCATTCGCGGTGAGAGTCCCAGCCACAACCTTGACTGAGCTCTTAGCAGTAGAACAAGTGTCAAAGTGGACTATGAAATGCCATCCGTGTTCCCATACGTACATTGTTCCGTGGTGTGGTGCCAGTTCCCGTCTCCCCCGGGAAGATCCTTGCCCTAACCAAACTGGTTGAACTTCCAACTCATCGCCCCAACTTGTGCCCGGAGCTTGGCCGATGCCTCTTGATGGCTGGGAATAGTAGGAGGGGCAATGGAGGCGCATATTGCCACAGGCGAGGAAATAGTCCGATCGCGATCAGTCGTTTCCAGGCTGCTTACCAGACGATTCTCCAATATCCAAACCACAAATGTTACTATCATGGCCCTAACCTATGTACTCCCCGAACCCTTCCACAAATACGAGACTGTCGGTCTTACCGGAGACACTGGGTCGTCGCATCTTGTGAGGGACCAATGGTTGGAAATCGATAATTGAGTCCAAGTTCCAAAGAATTATTTAAGCCCAAAGTTGGTTGTTCACTTGGTCACCGTAGGGTAATCCCACCCCGAAGACGGAGATCGTCGCAACCTGGATACCACACTGCTCGAGATCCCGATAGTAGTACATGTATTTGACCCAAAGACGGGCTGCTAGACCATCCTAGAAATTAGCCGTGCGTCCAAGCGGTCGAGGTCAACCGTCCTCGTTCTGGCTGGCTCTACTCCAATTTACTCCAAAAACCCCGACGGGGGGAATTAGAAATACCGCCGGAAGGCTACCTATACTATCAGCATTCATGGATAGGTGCGGAAAGTATATGCACGAGGGTACCATTTCGCATGAACCTTAGGTACATTCATGGATCCTGGACTGACAGTGGTGGCGATATCTCTGCCAATTCTGTTCTTGGGCTAGTTAGCGGGCAGTATATATCTGCGAGTGGTGATGGAATGCCATGTAAATAGAACAACCCCCTAAAGGATCAGATATCGTCTGGTCGAAGGACGTGAGATAGTGGAGATAAGATGATATGCAAATATCGCCCAGAAAAGAATAATTGCGTGCCTGTGACCATGACAGATATTATGGTTTGGCAGTGGCATCGTGCACCACGATCTGATCGAGATACGGGCTGCGCCTCGGGCAGATCGGCATCGGATTTAACGGGGAAATGTATATCCAACCAATGAGGGTAACAGACGGAGTGCGATCAGCATGTTAGGACCACAAAACAAGATAGGAACCAAGGGATTGTGGTATAATGATCAACTCTCTCTGGGCTCTCATCGAACTGAATGAATGAGCCGCCATATTCTGTTGAGCTTCACATTGATCGCCGAACAGATCAATATCACGTCGTAGCAAGCCAGTCGCGTATAGTCGAGCCTATTACCCGAGTAGTTTGAAGGAGACCCATCGTTTGATTCTGCTTTCTGATCGCGATCACCCCACCACATGCATACAGCCCTAGGCGGGGCAGATCGTGCAAAGAACGTAAACATTGCACTGTCGCAGGTCTTTACTTCACACCCCTGTACGCCCTCGCAAACGTCCAGCTCAACAATGTCTGCTCCAATCTCATTGCCCACAGAGGCTGACTATGTCATCGTCGGAGGAGGGACAGCTGGCTTAGTCCTGGCTTCGCGATTATCCGAGGATCCCAGCTTGACTGTCATCGTGTTGGAAGCTGGCAAAGACATGACTCAAGATCCTCGCGTGAACATCCCTGCTCTTTGGACATCTTTGATGGGATCGGATGTGGACTGGCAATACCAAACTAGCCCTCAGGTAAGACCATTGTGCTGTCTCTTGAACGTCAATTAAGCAATGGTCCATGGGCTACAACAACACCAGAGATGCTGATCACATCGCGCAGGTCGCACTGGGAAACCGATGCATCAAAGAACCGCAGGGAAAGCTCCTGGGCGGGTCATCAGGAATCAATGGGCAGGCCTTCGTTGCCCCGACAAAGGCGGGCATTGATGCATGGTCCAAGCTGGGAGCAACTAGCTGGTCCTGGGAAACACTCCAGTCTTTCTACAAGAAGTCTTACACCCTTCAATTACCAGATCAGGCAACTAAGGAGCACATTGGCCTGAACTGGCTGGACAAGGACAACCATGGATCCTCGGGACCTCTCAAGGTGTCTTTCCCAGCCGTGTCTCAAGACCCCCTTTGCAAAGCCTGGGTTGAGGCCTTCGAATCCATCGGCTACGGCGTCACGGCTGATCCATTCTCCGGTAACTCCATTGGAGGATACAGCACAATGGCTGCTGTGGACGCTGAGACCAAAATACGAAGTTATGCCGCCACGGGCTATGGCTTGCCCGCGATGCAGCGACCCGGTCTCCGTGTTATAACCGAGGCACCCGTGCACAGGATTCTGTTCGATTCCGCATCCAGTGGAACCGGCGATGCGACAGCGATCGGAGTCGAGGCGATGATTGAGGGTGAGGTCCACCGAGTAATCGCTAAGCGAGAGGTGGTTATCTCGGCTGGAGCCCTCAATACGCCCAAGCTTCTGGAACTATCCGGGATTGGGAACGCGTCGATCCTCCGTCAATTTGACATCCCGGTCGTGGTGGATAACCCCAATGTGGGCGAGAACCTCCAGGATCATTTGATGACTGGAATTAGTTTTGAAGTTGTCGAAGGTATTCACACTGGGGATCCTTTGTTGCGCCAGGAGCCGACCGCGTTGCAGGCCGCCATGCAGCTATACACGCAGCATCAGGCTGGTCCAATGGCCAGCGGCGGTGTCTCGTCAGGCGCCTTCATGCCAGTCCGCGACTTTGACGGATCCGAGCCTCAGGAGAGCATGGCTACGTACATGGATCGATTTTTGTCGCAGCCAGACGGTCGCCAGCGAGCAATTCGCGACATCTTCGCTCAGCCCAAAGCTCCAACATGCTCGATGGTCATGTTTTTGGCACAGGCAAATCTGCACGAAAGCGGAAAGAGTTTCGTGGGGCAGGATCTACTCCCCGGAAATTTCCTGAGTTTGGGTCTCATTCAAAGTCTGCCGTTCTCCCGCGGCCAAGTCCACATCTCATCGGCGGATCCGAACGACAAGCCCGCCATTGACCCACGCTACTTGTCCCACCCATTGGACTTGGACCTCTTCTCACGCAATCTTCTAGACTTGGAGAGATTGCACAAAGCCGAGCCACTCGCGCGTTTTCTCAAGCCCAGTGGACGTCGTAATCATCCCGACGCCTTCCTGACCGATCTGGACAGCGCTAAGAGATACATCCGCGACACGGCGACCACCACCTATCATTCTTGTGGGACAGCAGCCATGCTTCCGAGGGAATCCGGGGGAGTCGTTGACGAACGACTTCGAGTGCATGGCACAGCTAACCTCCGTGTGTGTGATGCGAGTATTTTCCCGCTAATCCCCGCGGCCAACATTATGTCGACCGTTTACGCCGTGGCTGAGCGGGCGGCGGATCTCATAATTCGATCCGAAGCCAAAGAGTAAGAATTCCATGGCCATTGCACCTTCTCAAAAGGCAAGTGTAAACGAATTGGCCTAGACTTTGTTGACGAATGAGTTGGCATTGAGGGGCAGCCCACATAGTATCGGAGGAGACTACGCCATGAAGGAAGGATAGGAAGTCAAATCTCCACCATGATGACGGGAAATCTCTTGCAGGCAATAATATCAAATGAATCCCGATCGATTAAAAGATGTGAGTATGAGAACTTGTCTGATCTCCCGTTGTGATCTTCCCGTCTTCGTTTTTTTCTCCGACGCCAATCCCCACACTAGAATGTACAGTGTATTACCTGATGAAGCATCTGCTGCAGACGATCATTAGCTTTGAAATCCGTGAACTGCCCCTCGTGGCTCGCAGGGGTGTGCACCGTGCAGAATGTATAAATGGGACTAATTTAGCGCGATGCGACCTGGCCCCATGGCCCTCAAAATACACAGAACATACTCAGTTACAGACCCCTGAGAAACGCCGGACGGGATAAGCAAGCCCTGATCTGTTGCCCGTTGACCACCATTGAACCAAAGATACGCTGCGACACGCCAAGCGGCTCTCATGTCGTCGGTGGCTTTGCCCCGTCAAACCCCGAGTTGCAATTTGATTCCATTGATTGGCAATGTCTAACGCTGTAGCCTATGTATGATTGCATGGAACCCTGAATCATGCATGAGGGCGTGGGTTAGGGCTAGGCGCTAAGATCCGTCGAGTCGCCAAAGTCTCGTTTGCACAACGGATGTACAACTAACACGGAGACTCGAGTACCTTTTTGGGAACAGAGTTCCAGCGGACTCGGAACTACTGTAACACGAATCTCAAACCAGACAACCCCCCGCCCGGAGATAGCCGGATGTAAAACGCGTCAGAATCGTTTAGCGGCGTTTAATGAAGTTGATGAATTGCATGTCTTTCGTCTATAATACTTTGCGCTAATGACTGTGCAATCTAATCAAGGAAAATCGTCATATCATCATGCATGCCCATGGGCCATGGCCCATGGCAGGGCAATAATCCACCCGCCAAAACAGCAGAACGGAGATCCACCCAATTTCAACTCTTTCCTCCGAGGTCACAAACGTAAAATGAAGCACGTAAGAGAATGAAAGACCTCGAGGCAAAGAGGAAAAACAAGAATATGCAAAGGGAATCAAAAAGGGAAAGAGTATCAACAAAGAAACTGCAGTGGAAAAATCAACACCCAAAAACGGGACAGGAGAATAAAGAAGATCAGAAGTAGCCAGAAGACATCCAGCTAGGTATGGCAAAACCTACCTTAGTCTCGAGTCAAACAACCTGGCTCTCTCGTATTACCGCCGAGAAGGCCAATTGGCCGCTCAAAGAGACTTTTTGCCCCTCTCCAACTCCTCTTCACATCTCTAATGCCCGGTTTATCCTCCCCCTCGGTGATGTGCCCAGTTCCCGCTTGAGCTGCACCATCAACCGCGGCGGTTATTTTCCTCACACCCCGCCTGATCGTCCGAGGCCAGCGCACAGCGGCAAAGCGTACTGGCTGACCAACCACAGATTCCACAGTAAGAAAGTAGTCTTGTCTGCAGAAACGGAGCGCAGCGTCAAAGTACGACCGGCGATGAGACATGCAAGGGCTGCCATGTAGACCCCGCCCCAGAACAGGACCCCGCTCTGGCTAGTCTGCAGCCAACCCCAATAACATGGGCTAACGGTGCCCCAAAACACCATGAATGCAGCTGTCACCCAGCGTGCGCTAGCGTCGCCAATCACCAGAGGTAGCGTCTTCCGGCCACGAGCACTATCTCCGGCCTGGTCGTACAGATCTTGGGTCTGGACGGTGGTGAAGACGATTGCGCCAATGATGGCCAGCCAGGGCAGACCCAGGCCGTCTGCCCGGATGAAGGACTGCCACTGGGATGGGCCTAGCTCCAGCTGCACGGCGCCCGAAGTGTAGCACATGAAGCCAAGCCCGTTGATGAGATTGCGCAGAATGCAACTAACATCCGCACCCCTCGCATCGTTGTACCAGAAACCGAGTCCAATGAGGGTGAGGCATTGGGCGAGTCCACCAACCCGGATGCTGGTAACCACTGCGCATGCGTACAGGATGTACATCACCACCTGGGCGTGTTCCGGCGTCATGCGCTTGGATGGCATTGTTCGCCACGGTTTATTGATCGAGTCTTCCATGATAGCCTCTGGTTGGCGCTGATTGTCGATCGTGAAAGGCAGAAGGTTCAGCCATGCCCAGAGTAGGACGAGGGGCACTCGTTGGAAGCAGAGAGACCATGCTGGCGCGGGATCGATTCCGAAGGATGACGCTCCCAACGAGGTAAGTAGACCGAACCCAAAGCTGGTGGCAATGATGGTCTTGAGATCACTGTATGTGAACAGCCAAATTGAATGTATGAAATGGCCCGGCTGCTCTCCAATGTGGTTCAATAGGGACAACAGTCGTTGCACCGGCAAGGGGCGTTTAACCACTTGATGGCGGGGAATCCCCGGAACGTTCGTCGCCATGATGGACATTCTATGATCTATGCATGAACGTGCAGCGACGTACCAAAGGAAAAACAACAAAATCAATTGATGGATCGAAAATGGAGACAACGGGCAACTGCGTCAAGGGTACCTCAGACCATTTATGTATCCCCTGGTTATTTCATCTCTTGTATCTAGTTACAAGAGAGGGGCCAATACTTTAGCTGCGCCGCGCCGTTTTTAGTTCTTAGTTCCTCTTAT
>JAXQJV010000869.1:0-12693 GCA_037042255.1 Penicillium sp. PG106-07D
AATTGACTTAGAAATGCTCATTGGGCACTTCGTCAAAGATGTAGACAGTAGTAGAATTCTGGAAATTGATCGTGACATTACAACCAAAAGAGGAAGGACGAGGATGAAAAAAGAAGAAGAATGTCTTCTTTCCTCCGTTGAGTAGGTAGGTAAGGATTATAGGATCTCCGATAAGGACGCCACCTAGGAGGAGGTTCGAGAAGCTTTCATTTCCGGGACCATCGGATAGCAGCGGGGCATTGTGAATAGCTGGGAACTTTGGAGGGATTAGCCAGTTTGAAGGGAGAATGTGCTCAATGGCAATAATTGTTCAATACTAACTTTTGTCAGGGCGATGCCACAATTCTCTCCGGTCTGGAGCTTCGCAGGTTGGGCTGCAGGAGTCTTGATGAAGTCGATGTCGCTAGACAGCTAGACCTCCTTGACTCCCTTGACACTCATTGTTGATTGCTCCCCTATTTGCACGAAAGGAGGGAATTTATGTAGTAATCAACGCAAATTCCGAACCACTTTGCGAAAAGAGGCGGATGGGAAGAAGAGAGGGGATATGGATACCGTCTTCTAGAGAGGACGTGGTAATAACATTGTGAGCTGCTTAATCTGACTAACCTGGGTGCCTGGAGCGATAAGGCCCTTATCTGTAGCCGCGCTTATCGATAGATCGACAGTGATTGGACCTAAATTCGGAGATGGTCGGCACCGAGGTAAAAGCTACGTTCGTGAATAATTCAATGTAGAATTCATTCTCGAGCCTTATTCATCTAATATTGTATGCTTTGTGCCATCATTAGAATACCTCAATGACATTTCGTCTCTCTAAGATGTTGTAGTCAAACGATCACAGGTATCACTACATGTTTGTATGAAGGTGTTTAGATTCAAGTTCCACACGGAACCTTAAATTGGTCTATTGGATAGAGTTCTGTCTTTGGGGTCGCTTCCTCCTATGGCTTAGCACAAAAGGTATGGTTGGCCTAAACTCGCCACCGCTCTTATCCCCTACCAACTTCATCTCAAGGATATGCACGTTGTTTGCAATCTTCCCACTCTTTCTACCCAGTTTCAAAACTAAGGCTGTTTCAGTCACAAGCAACTAATTAGCCCCGTTGTGATCATTGCCCGTCAAACATGAATCGAAGATACCCCCGCACCAGGACAGGTTGCGTCTCCTGTCACCAACGAAAGAAAAAATGCGACGAGATTAAACCACAATGCCGGGCTTGCATACGCAACAAGCTGAAATGCACGTGGCCGCCTCATATTGTACGGATATTTGGGCTAGATCCTAGTGCCGGAGCTCCGGATGGAGCTCACACTATGGAGGCTCGAGACGGGGATTCCCGTACAAACACTGCACTTCCATCTACACCTCCGGCTTCCGTTGTCAGCATGGGTTCCAATACCTCATCAAGCTCTGTGAACAGCTGTATAGAGAATACCGCAAATTACGTCCCATTTTGGTCTCAGGATCTGAAGGCCTTTCTGAGCCCTAGACGTGCTGGGATGTTACTCCCGGAATCCCAAATCCTTCTGTCACACTATCTCAACAATACGGGTCCCAAACTGGCCCCGGCACCTGATGTACCTTGGATATCCTGGCTTCTGCCGATTGCATATAACGATGATCTACTAATGAACAGTATTCTCGCCCTAAGTGGGGGTCATCTACTTTATAAATTGCCAAACAATCATGAGATCGAGCATGAGACTTACCGACATTACTCCTTGGCGGTGCAGACCCTGTCAAGAGTGGTCAATGATGACACTACTTTATTTGAACCTCTTGTACTTCTTCGAGTAGCGTTGACGATTTCAATCCTTTTCACTATGAGGTAAGCCTTCAAGCCTGTGACCAAAGTCGCCAATTGGCCTGTTGTCTAATGTCTAATTTCGTTGGAAATTTAGGTGGTCTCTGGAAACATGGATGGATCACCTTTCACCCATCTGCGAGCCAGTCGCCATCTGATCCTACACCTTCGGCATGAGCTCTAATAGGACTCTCATTTATGACTCATTTTTATGGTCCCTTGACGATTTGCGTGATCTCGGCG
The DNA here is from genome assembly GCA_037042255.1 of Penicillium sp. PG106-07D. Taxonomy (NCBI): domain Eukaryota; kingdom Fungi; phylum Ascomycota; class Eurotiomycetes; order Eurotiales; family Aspergillaceae; genus Penicillium; species Penicillium sp. PG106-07D. The sequence continues at coordinate 2,052 of JAXQJV010000869.1, forward strand.
CATTCGGTGTCATGTTCAGTGGGGTCCACAGTCTCTTCGAACTCATATCTTCCGTGTCTCTGTTCGCTGGGCAGCAAGCTTCACGGCCATTGACGGGCATCGGCCTACCGTCAGACTGTCACGAGACCTACAATCGGCTTAGGATGTGCATTGGTTACCTTGGACCTCTGGCAATAGAAAATGGGGGGTCTCAAGGGCATAATGCAGCCAGGGAAGTGTTTCGAATAGCTTTGTTGGTCTTTTTAGAAACCTCCATCTCACCATTCTCTAAACATGACTCGTTACAAGTACATCGCCTACAGCCCTTCCTTGATCGAGCTTTACACCATCTACCACAGATATTATTATCGAGCTATTCTTGCATCTCGATGTGGCCGATCATGATAATTGGCTCATGCTTGGTGAGAGAAGAGCAGCGTGAGATAATTACAAGCACTTTGACCAATAATCATTACTTGATGCGCAATACGGGCCAAGGAAGTGCTCTGCTACGATTGCTCTGGAACGACCCTGATGAATATTCGTTTGGGCCCTATGGTCTTGTGCTGTTGATGGAAAGACATAGGTTGAATTACGGTATCATATGAATAATCAAGAAACGAAGAGATATTGTACACATCTGGATAAAATCCTGACAGCGGTAGTTTTAAGTAGCATAATTATCTTCGTCAGCTACCACGAATTTTCAATCACAGTGCCTAGGGTCAGAGAAAGTGATAGAATATGTTCGATTTCTCTAGATACGTACTCTAATCAATTTTACTCTGTAAATACCGAGCATTTTAGTTAATCAGAAAGTAAATTCAGACTCAAAATTCTAGAGCTTGCTCCGTGGGATATACATTGACTGCGTACGTTCCGTCGCATTCAATGCTTCCCGCTCTATGCGAGGAAGCAGCTCGGCACATGTAGGAATATCATGGATTAAGCCAATAGCCTGACCGGCAGTCCAAACCTTCAATCTGTTATTAAAAAGTTCTCATATTCAAGCAGAGTGGATAGATCACGTACACCATGTTCAGCGTCCCCATCCAGGAACACCTCACGTCCGCGCTTACCACTCACAAGCGGAGCAACCTCACTAAAATCGCCGGTCGTACTCTCCTTCTCCACCTTGAGCGCATCCTCCGCTACCTTGTTTTTGAAGAGCCGTGATGTGTTCCTCCACCGTCGGAGTACCAACGCAGTCTGATTCTCATCGGCAGCGACAATGCGTTCCTTAATCCGATGATGGATAGGTGATTCAACCGTACACATAAATCGTGTGCCCATATTTATTCCCTCCGCGCCCAGTGCCAATGCCGCTGCTAACCCCTGACCATCAGCAAATCCACCAGATGCTATAAACGGTACATTGAGTTCCTGGCGAGCTCGACTCAACAGGATGAAATTGGTGATGTCGTGCTCACCGACATGGCCGGCACATTCAAACCCGTCGATAGACAAAAAGTCGACGCCTAATTTTATGGCTGACTTGGCATGGCGAATTGTGGTACACTTGTGTAAGATAGTCATGTTGAATTTCTTGAGCTGGTCGATAATGGGACCAGGATTGTTTCCTGCTGTCTCAACAATCTTGATTCCCTCGTCAATGATCACCTGCGCGTAAGCAGCGTAGTCTGGAGGTACGAGTGCCGGCAGTAAGGTCAGGTTCACTCCGAAGGGGTTCTTAGTCATCTCGCGACAGCGACGGATCTCCTTACGGAGGTCCTCTGGGGTTGGTTGTGTCAGCGCTGAAAGCTATAGCGATCGGTTACGGGTCAGTACTCTTCAATTTGAAAAATCGGCATCCAACGTACTATTCCCAAGCCACCAGCATTGCTGACAGCAGCAGCGAGCTCTGCGTATGCGACCCATTGCATGCCCCCTTGAATTATGGGGACTAATCATGTCAGATTTGGAGCTTCCGTGCATTACAATGAGTAGACTTACCTGCAATGCCCAATTTTCGTGTCAATGCCGTATTGAAGGGCATTTTTCCGGTAGCTCACACTTAGAAGGGAGTCAGGCGATAGATGGTAGGTCTATTTTATCAGTTTGATGGTTCTACTAGTCGCTCGAGAAGAAGCGACAAACCCCGCCCTTTAAAGGTCTCAAGTCAAGATAAAGCATCTTTATCAAGGAACTCCCCAACTATAGTAAATGACGCCCAAGTACAAGAAATTTGCCGACACAGTAAGCTGCCGAGGTTGAATTCGAACAGCCGATCCCCCGTATCATTCATGGCAGCGCGGCAAGAGATAAGAGATTAAATACCTGAATCAAACTCAAATACCATATTTTGCGGGATATCGAAAGTATAAGATGCGGGGAATGAAGAAGGGCGCCCGGCATTATTGCTGAACAGGATCACTTTCCTTATTCAGCATATCTTGCGAGACTTCCGAGTGGTCTGATTGTTTCATAAGAAATTCAACCTCGCTTTGGCAGCTGAGAAATGATCATAGCGGCCCAAAGAGTTGACATACGGAACAACCCACTCAGCGCACATCACAGCCCAGGCGACATTAATCGTGAAGATCGGTCTGGCTCAACTTCACTCTACTGGTACATACCATGAACGGTAAAAGTGTCTAACGGCTATCAGAGCCTGGATCCACTCTGGATCATTTGCAAGGCTGCAGTGTTTCTGTTTGCAAATCAGTAACACTCTGGTCTTTCTCCGCTATAGTGCCAGCTTCATAGTGCCAGCTCCCTAAATCCAGTTACCCTGTCACATCAGTGGACCCTTTTGATCTTATCAATAGCTTGGCTTGGCTTTTCATGGTTCATGCTGTAAGGTGGCTAAGTAGTTACCTATTTCAGCGGTCTACTTATGTCGTCAGAAAATTATAAAAGCACCCATTATCGCCTGCTACCAGTGGGACTTCAAAGTCAGCATAACTTGATAACTCTCATCCATGCAAACTAGTTCGTTTATCATGGATTCTATTGTCATTTCAAGAGAGTCAGTGGACGTGGTCGTCATTGGCGCAGGCTTGAGTGGCCTCCGCGCAGCGTTGGCTATTCAGTCAGCGGGATTCTCCTGTGCAGTGATTGAAGCTATTGACCGAGTTGGAGGAAAGACCCTCTCTCTGCCATCAAAAGAGCGTGGCCCCGGTGTCAACGATGTTGGTGCTGCTTGGATCAACGACACCACCCAAAGTGAGATGTACAAGCTCGTCAAGCAGTACGGGCTTCAGGGGGAGACTCAAATAGACAGCGGAAATGATGTCTGGGAGCACGGTGATGGGGTCGTCTTATCCCCACATGGTGTCTTGCCGGTAAGATCTTCTGTCTTTCCCATATAAAGAATAAATCGCTGACACTGACTTGAAATTACTGGTGTATATAGTTGACTGAAGAGGAACAAGCTGCCTTGGGCCAAGTCATTACTAAATTTACCGAAATCTCTGCCGAGGTGAACCTGGAGGACCCCATCGTGGGTCCTGGCGCAAAGCAGCTGGACAGTGTTTCTCTGCATGAATATTGCCTTCGGGAGTTCCAATCTGAGCAAATTACAACTCTCCTTAACACCGTCAGCCAGTCCCTTGTCGGCATTGAAAGCAAGGACATAAGTGCACTGAGCTTCCTACACTCTTGCAAGTCTGCAACCGGATTCCAGGCAGTTATCTCTGATGCTAAGCATGGAGCTCAGTATCTTCGAATCAGAGAAGGTAAGCCGCAACTCGCTACCTTCTCTTTCTACGGCACTGACTTTTGAACAGGCACTCAGACAATTTCTAAGAACATGGCAAAGGAGCTTAAGACAGGCTCCCTCCGGCTTTCTACCCCGGTGACCCATATTGAGCAGTGTCCGGATACCGGTGTCTGTATCGTTCGCTCTGCCAGCAAAGCCATTTTCCTAGCAAAGAAAGTCATCTTATCAGTTGCCACTCCGCTTTACAAGAAGATCCAGTTTTCGCCGCCTCTGCCAACAGAAAAACAGCGTTTTTCCGAGGGGAACATTCTCGGCTACTACAGCAAGGTCATCTTTGTCTTTGAAAAGCCGTGGTGGCGCACTGCCGGACTTTCTGGCGAGATCAAAGCGCAAGACAATGGCCCTATCTTATTCTCCGTGGATACCAGTGTCCCTGATGATGACCAATGGTCAATCAGCTGCTTCATTGTCGGTGGGCGTGGCCTCAAGTGGTCTAGACTTTCCCAGGAGGAGAGATATTCTTCTGCCTGGAGCCAGCTGCGCTCTGGATTCGAGAAGGTTGATCTGAAATCTGGGAAACTGAAGGTTCCAGAGCCGATAAATACCTTGGAGTATGAATGGACCAAGCAGGAGTTCTTCCTTGGTGGACCTTGTCCAGCGTCACCACCAGGCCTTCTGTCCTCCGTTGATGGGGCCGCTCTTCGCAACCCCTTTGAGAATGTTCACTTTGTGGGTACGGAAACAGCACTGGAGTGGAAAGGGTATATGGAAGGTGCTATTCGTTCTGGGGACAGGGGTGCTGCAGAGGTTATTGCACAACTCTCGAATGAGTATTGAGGTGCATTGAATTGGAGCCATTCCACGGGAGTGGCATTTCTTTCTGTCGGTCTTTACATTCCTGAGGAAATTGAAGTTTGAGTGACGAAGCATCCATTGTCCATTATACTCTGATCAAACTATCTCAGTACACCTAAAGCTCTCGAATGTAGATAGGTCAGAAGTTTCCAACTTCCCGTATAGCACAGCCCGAAACAGACTTTGTTGGCTCCCCATAGTTCCCGAGAGAGCAAAGCGGCGCTAAAGACCTGATAAACGCGGCAATCGATAAGAGATAAGGAAAGTCGCGGTGGGTTCACGCTGATATTAGCTCAATGGTTCCATGTGGGTCATCGGTCCCCGCGGACTCCGTTGATGTGATGGTCGCTATGACCACGACCTCATCTTCAAGTTTCTGTCTTTGCATGATACGATTCTCATTGGTATTCTCCAGTATCTTGGTCAAATTTGTTCATTTAGGTAACAGGTGGCCTGCTCTCAAATGGCGGGACTGTTGTTTAGTACCAGGTGCATTTCATTGAAGAACCCGAGTACGTTGAAGGTTTTTATCACATCATCTACCATGAAACTCTTGTATTCCATTCATGCAATGCCTAGACTAATCCCACGACGGTGCATAGCAATCGCTAAGCCATACGGCCCGAATACACGTCCACTAGGATCATTCCAAAGCTGGACAAGAAGCGAAGCAGCCTGCAAGCAGTGCTGCATGTGGAATCTGTTAGACCTCAGATTATCCAGGAGTAACTGTCGCTGCTCGGTTCGCAACATGCAGGAGCCGGCGATTATCAGAGGGCCCAAGAATATGGTCTCGTAAGGGGATCCAGCGGCCTTTTCTGCGTATAGCATGATGTTGTCGATATGCTTCTGTACTTTGACCAGCGTTATAGAGTCGCTCAATGCATCTGGAACCATTGCCGTCTCAAGATACAGCAGGACAGCCTCTCGGCAGAGATTGAGTGCTCTATTGCGTTCGGACCGCCATTGTTTATTGGCGACTGTAGATTCTGGAGTTTTCCATTCTGTTATTCGGGCATAAATTGCGTGATGCATCTCTAAGCTCGCCTGTGAAGGTGCTTGCTCTGTGAGACGTCGGGCGGCAAGAACTGCTATATTAGGCAGAATTTCAAATAGCCCGTGGCTATCGCCAAATATGACTCCCCAGGTGTCAAAATGGTTCATTGTGCCGAGTATCCGATCGAGGAAGGTGTCTTGAGGCACAGTTCGGCGGGTGATGGAACCGTATGGAATGATATTATTGCTCAAAATGAAAAAGCGGTATATTTCCAAGACAAATGCAAACAGACGTCCGTTGTCGTTGGTGTTGGATGTCAGTGGGCCATCTGCTAATCGAAGTATGATATGGCGGCTTGCGCGGAGGTGGCTAAACATTGCCCCTTGGTCATCCCCAGAGAGTGTCTTGACATTCAATTAGCATGTCTTTTGAGGACACGGGGCCTAAGATCCATGTAATTACCTCGAAGAAGGATAGTATCAGCAGTGTCAATAACATTCGTAGTGCCTGGGGTACATCCAGGGCTTCTTGATCGGATATACAATCCCGAATTGTCCTTATCACGACCGAGTAATGTCTGTAAGTCGCCAGAGATACTTCGATCCCGGGGGTTCGGGACTTCATGTGAGCTCCACTCAGTGCCAGTAACGAATGCATGAGCAGGTCATCATTGCAGCATAGAGGCACGAGCAAAGTCACAAAAGGGTTGTTGCCATCTGGAGAAAAGGAAGACAGAACGTTGGCCGTTTCAGCAATGTAATGTGTAAAGAGAAGGCTTGATGTCTCCGTCAGCACGGAAGCTCTCGTTGGAGATAGAAAAGATCCAGTAAGATTCGACCATTGAGCTGATGGGTCGGGCTGATCAGGACTAGTTTTATAATCCTGTGATATAGCTTGGAGTACTGAAATCTGAGATTTTGAGCGCGGACCAGCAACTGGCCAGGCACATTGTAAGCTGTTTCGTGTGCACCCAATGCATTTTGGTTTCTTCTCGTCGCATTTTTTCTTGCGCTGACGACATGTGAGGCAGCCTGTCAAGGAGCGGAAACGGTGCTGTTTCGTAGGGGCTCGGCTTGTCCGGGGCGTCGCGTGCTCCGCGCCAGTCAAGGATAGCGCCAGCATGTTGTCCAATTCGTACGTCCCTGTAAAGCGGGAATTCTAGTGATGAGCTAGCTGATACAAGCGAATCTAGAACGCGGGATTTGATAGAGGTACGATGGATGAGGTCGGCCGAATGGAAATCTGGATCTGGGCGTTGGGGCCTGAGGCATCAACTAAACTCTTATCTTATCAATAGCCGCGTTTATCGTTCTCTTCCCTTTTTGGCAATCTGATGATGTAGGTTGAATAGCGAGCCAGGGTGCTGGCACTAGCGAGTATCCACCAGGTCTTGCCCGCAGCCCACAGAGCCCCAGGAAGACGGTGATCTAGTCATTGGCTGTCCTGGCCCAAGGTTCGAGGCAGCAACCGAACAAACTAGGCATAGTACCCCACCCGATGGGCGAGACGGGGACACTTTATCTAACTACAACTCGATTCAGTCCTTTTCTGTGGCGTCATCTTATCTGTAGCCGCGCTAATTACGTATCACAGGTGGAAGACAAAAATGAATTTACCCTCTGCGGGTCGGCGAACCTATGTATCGATCTGACCTGACCACCTGACATCATCTACGAATACATCTGTTAAAGCAAAGGGCACTACCGGAAAGGTGAAATGCAGCAAAATAAGCAGTAGGTAGACAGGCTACTCTACTTTGTGTTCAGCCTAACTGCTGCTTGTGGTTCACAAGAAACAAACATTAGCGAGGCCATTCTTTGGTCAGAGTATCGTTCGCCGAGTTCCAAATTTTGCGGGGTAAAAGACCCATAAACACTCCGGATTCGAGTGTACAAGCTTTTGCCACAACTTTGAACCTCCAGATCTGCTTAGACTCTTACCAAACCTGGTAAAAGTTACGCCGTGAAAGCCACCAAGCTGATACCGGGCATTTTTGTAGTTGATCCTTCCTCGTAAAAACCGCTATTCCAACGATGAGTATCATAGAGACCCTATCTCCAGCCACGACGTCTCCATTACCCTCTACAAGTGCGGGGAAGTGGAGGACTAAGTTTAAGACGAGATTTACACTCGGTTCTGTCTATGATAGCAGGCTACGCGCAGCCATTAGTAGAACCGAAATGCCCAAACCGTGCAGGTAGTTATCGCCCTCACTAAACTAGGGTCAAGATTCTGATACTCTGCCACTTACCCCTCTAACTATCGTGTATATAAAGGAAGGTGCTGGCGGGAACTAACCCACATTCTCAAATGAAAGTTACACCCTTATCTATATTTTCTACCAAAATAAACATTATGCTGTCAGAGGACGAGAAAGACATGAAAATCCGAGAAGCCCGAGACAACCACGACCACTTTGCACCTTGCCACAAAGACGAGGAGACCGGAGACATCCTGGACGAGACCCCGGCTGACAATGACGGGACCTTTCCCGACGGTGGCATCCAAGCCTGGCGAACAGCTCTGGGGGGATTTTTGGCATTTATTGCCAGCATCGGTTATCTAAGTGGTGGATCTGTCTTCCAAAGCTATTTCCAGACCATCATCCTCCCAGATTCAAGCACATCTGATCTTGCGTGGATCAACAGCGTGCAGATCTGGGGTTGCTTCTTCTTCGGTATCTGGTCTGGCAGCCTGTCCGATAAACATGGACCCGCTCTGCCGCTGACACTGGGGACATTCTTCATGGTTTTCGGCAATATGATGTCCTCCCTCTCAACAAAGTACTATCAGTTTCTGCTCTCCCAGGGTTTCTGTGTAGCACTTGGCATGGGCCTTGTGTTTACACCAGCCTTGGCCATTCAGTCCCAGTGGTTCTTGAAACGACGTGCATTTGCCGTTGGCCTTGTCATGTCTGGACAGATGGTTGGAGGTATGAGTTCATATCAATCGCCACGTTATCAAACATTCTGAATTATTCCCCGTTTCATTTCTAGGTATCATATGGCCCGTTCTAGCGAACCGTCTCCTCAATTTCGAAGGAGTCTCTTTCGGGTGGACCCTGCGTATCATCGGCTTCGCGCAGCTTGGCATCATGATCGTTGCCACTCTGCTTGTTCAACGTCGATTCCGGTCCTTCGTGGAACAAGCGTCACTGCCCCTAAGACAATATTTTACTGATGGTCAAACGATATTGCTCACCTTTGGAATCTTCCTCATGAACTTAGGCCTTTACGTGCCATGGGTTAGTACGACAAGCTAACGGATATCAAGTCATAGTGTGCTAACAAGGTCTCCTAGATTTATATCACTCCTTATGCCATGGCGCGTGGTGCGTCATCCAGCTTAGGATTCTACGATGCAGCGATTCTGAATGGGGGCGCGTTCCTGGGCTGTTTTGCCTTGGGCTTGGTGGCTGACTCGGGTCTGGGCATTTTCAACTCGGTTGTAGCTGCCACGTTCGCCTGTGGTGTGGTTACCTTTGCCTGGATCGGTGCACAGAACAATGCGGGTGTCATAGTATGGGGAGTGGCATATGGGATCGTGTCTGGTGCGCTCCAGGCAATCTTCTCGCCGTGCATCTCCAAGTTAGCGCCCTCGCCGGAGATAATTGGCTCTTGGAATGGTAAGAACCATATATTTCTCTTGCTCTTGCACATCGCTAATAGGTGGCTTTTTTTGGGCAGGAATATGTATTACGATATCTTCTTTCGCAGTTCTTGCAACTGGTCCAATTGCAGGAAAGCTGCTTGAGAATACCGGAGGAGCGAGTTACTTACCCATGCAATTATTTACCGCCATATCGCTCACTCTAGCCGGTGTCTTGTTTATGGCAACTCGATTGTGGGTCTCTCGGGCTGTTTTTGCTTGACTGAGACAGATAATAGGCTGACTGCGACGGCCACCGATTGCATTGTCCAGTATATTGTATATAGGCTTTCTACCAATATACACGAGACTTGACAGACATTGATATTATGTGAAACAGAGCCCATGCTGACAGGTTATGGGTCCTCCGAACTCAGACGCTTCAATCCACCACCTATATTAGATGGATATGTCAAGGTCAAGTTAATTTATGCCCAAAAAGACCCGAACTCAATCTTACAGCCTTGCTGCATGGCAGCATGTGGTATGCGGCACCATCGAGTAAATTTCCTCATGAGATTTCTTTGAAGTACCCTGGTGATGGTTACAATAAGGGTATGACAAGTCCACGAGGTACCCGCAACTATCGTCAACAACAATAGGAAGAGTGTAACATGCTGGCCAAATACAGTGCATGGCATGAGCGGAATTTTAAGTCTTAGCAATATACTACATCCAATTCTCATTCAAAGCGTTTTTCCGTAGACCTTGCTGAACTTGAGATATTGTTCTTCAGCACTCTTCATGAATGCCAACAGCTCTTCCCCTCCCCATTTTTTCGCCCTATCGTAGGCAGACTTCATGTACCTGTCAAGCTCTTTTGCACTCGCCCCTGCAAAGATTAGTAATCTAATCGATTGCCGAGAGTTTCTGAAGACCGCCCAATGAAGCGGAGTCTCCCCGTTTTCATCTACGCTGTTCACATCTTCTCCCCATTCGAGAGGCCGGTTGATTGAATTGATGGCGGCAGTTCTTGCAGCGGCATGGAGACCATTAATGACGTTCTTTTTTAAAGCTAAAGCGCTCTAAAAAAGTGAAAGAAGTAGTCTTGTGTGTAGTTGGGGTTGAACTTGCGCTGAATGTGCATTGCAAAGCGGAGAAACTGAGCTGCTCCTTCTGCCCTCACCGCCGTCGCGAGGCATTAGGCGCACTAGGCTTGCTGCCTGGGTCTTGACTCTTTTTCCATCCTGGCCCCTTCAATGAACTTCAAATCCCGTTCACTACTTAGCCTTCTCGTCAGATAGCCATTTGTTGGCCTCTTGGTCCATTGAATTCACAGTAACTTGCGCCCAAGGCACATTAATGTCAGCCTCGCCGTTCATCCGGCCAATCTTAGGTTGGGATCCAATGGGATATGCAAATGCCAAGAGAAAACTGTTTCAGCCTGATCGATGTGAACCAATAATGCTGCATCTAAGCCCAGGGTGGAGAAATTATTAGAATAGAAGAAATAAATTTAATTCCATTTAAATCAGGTGGTATTATGACTTATATTTTAAATA
>JAXQJV010000870.1:0-12603 GCA_037042255.1 Penicillium sp. PG106-07D
GAAAATGTTATAATAGAAGAAAAATCACAAGAGTCTTTATCGGATACATGTATATTTACCAGGGACCCCAGGTTGCGCCGAAGCCGGCAATGTAGAGCCAGATGAGAGCTGAAGGGAAGCTGTTAGCTTTGTGGTTGATGAAGGATTGTTAGTGAATGGCACGTACCAACGGCGGTCCAACCAGCGGCAACATGTCCAGGCCAGTCGTGCTGGAACTTGGCCACGATGACTCCGACAATGACCATGCTGCAGAACATGACGATGGAGCCGACAATGAGCATAGGCTTGCGGCCGACCTTGTCGATGACCAACTATGGAAGGAATGGTCAGCTGTGCGATCAATGAAAGACGGGAGGCATGAAGCCTTACCATAGCAGGAATGGTCGAGATAAGGAACACAACACCAGTAACACCGGTGGCCAGGAGAGCAATAGTGCCACCGGTGAGACCGAGCGACTTGAAAACATTGGAGGCATAGTAGATAACTAAAATATGTTAGCGACCGCGACTAGAATTTTGGAAGGTCGAGCAACTTACTAGCATCAATACCACTCCACTGCTGGAAGAACATGATCAACCAGGCAGTAGCAACACGCTTAAAGTTATCCATCGAGCGCACACAGTTGGCATACTGAGCAATCTGGTTCATGAACACACTCTGGCGCTCACGCTCAGCCAGCTTAGGAGCCGACTTGGCAAACGCACGGTCTTCAAAGACAGCCTCAGCCTTGATCTCCAGGTACTCGACCTGGACAAGCTCGTGCTCCACAGGCAGTTTGCGCAGCCAGGCAAGAGTAGCCTGAGCCTCCTCGTCACGGCCCTTCTTGACGAGCCATCGGGGCGAGAATGGCATGAACCAGATACCACAGGCCAGGCATGCAGCCGGGATACCCTGGATGATAGAGGGCAGACGCCAGGCGAGATCAGATTGGCCATCACCAGTGCCGCCGATGTAGTTGCTGCCGTAGCCGACCCAGAACGAGATCATGATTCCAAGAATGGTGGCGAGCTGGTAGAAGGAGACGAGCAAACCGCGCATTTCGGGGGCGGCAAGTTCCGCATTGTATAGGGGACCGACACCACTGAACAGGCCGACGCCAAGACCGGTGAAGAATCGACCGGCGTACAAGCAAGCGGGGTTACCGACGGTGGCACCCACGTAGAGATACGATCCCAGGATGACCCAGCAGCAGGCGATGAACATGGTGTACTTGCGGGAGATGATTTCGCCCAGAACGCCGGCGGAAAGAGAACCGATAATACCTCCCACTTGGAGAATCGAAGTCAGCCAACCCGTAGCGGTGGACGAGGCGACAACGGTCGGGAAGTTCTCCGTAAATCGTGTCATCACCAGACTTTGTCCGAGGACACCTTGTTGATAGCCATATTCGAATCCACCAAGACTGTGTTTGAGGTTAGTCTCTAGGAACAATTGCCCCGACGGCTCGGTGCCGAAGAATCAAACATGGCGGGGAGACATACGAGGCGAAGAATGCGATAAAGAGAACCTTGGGGTTCTCAAAAATCGACTGCCACATGGACTTCTTTGCGATCTGGAGACGCGGAGACTCCTCCAACTCCACAGAAGTTCGGTCGGCCATTGTGCAAACGAGACTTCGGCCCGGAATCAAATCACTTCCTGGATAGAGTAGACAAATGACAAAATGAGACCGCTCTTCGCACAGAAAGAGGTGAGTGATCAAGGATGATCTTGAATGACAATCTCAGGACTTTAGCGGGGGCGGAGATGCATGTTATATGTTTTTTTTCCAGCTGTGAGTCCTCATCCTACCAGAAAAACTTAAACGGTCTACCCCGGGCTCGGCCTCCCGAGAAAAATCGCGTGGCCCCGGACAAAAACGAGGAAACGCGGAGGCAAACAAAGTGCGGAGGACGCCCGCTAAGCCCAAAACACACTTTTCCGTAGGCTATGATGCCTTCTTTGGGCGAGTTTTAGCTAAGAGTTCAAGAAGTCTCTTGGAACTTGCGCCAAGTGGGGCGTGTGGCTAACCGAAGGAGCGCCCTTTGGCTGAGAAGTTGGCTGCATCCCCACGGACCCTGGCCGCCTGGTGTGGGTTCCAACAAATGACGGCGATTGTCAAACAGCCTAATCTTCAGGGGACGAGGCTAGCTCCTGCAGAACACGGAATTGACCATCGTCTGATCATCTCCTTTGGGAAAGCAGAGGCACCGTTGCCTCTCCTGCGGAAAGTCAATGCGGGGAGATCGTGGAGGCTCGTGGAGTATGCGGAGAACAATCGAGCGGATATTTGATGTCATGGAATCCATTTGGTATGGAGACAATCGGCGACGGCCGACAAGACGGATGAGCAGGCAACAGGTTGGACCAAATATAAAGGTTCCGCTGAGAGGACCAGTGTGGAAAAAGTGACTCGAGAGTGTTGTGAGTTTTTTTGGGAAAAGCTTGTCGCAAATCGCCTTGGGACTTGGCTATATCGTACCAAAAACCAAGAATTCGTTTTGCCAAATCGACAAAATGCACTGGCAAATCTCTTTCTCAATGCTGTCCCTCGCTGCTGGGGCAGTTGCAAAACACTATGCCATCATGGACAACGATTGGTATACGGCTGGATTCGTGCCTTATCTGATCGCCCTGGATGGTGATATCGATGTTTTGGCTTTGGCTTCAAGTAAGATCTATACTTCCTCTTGGCATAGGTGAAATACACTAACAGGCCCGCAGATACTGCCAACAGCTGGCAGCCACAGGTAGCATTACACGCTGTTGCTACACTAGAAGCCGGCAATTTGAGCTGCATCCCCGTCTATCCCGGCGCCACCTGGCCGTTGATCAATACCCCTGAGCGGTTCCAGGCATGGGAAACCATCCACGGCAAATTGCCCTGGGAAGGTGCATTTGCGCCTCAAAATTTGACGGCGGAGGCAGATGGCATGGATCCTACCTCAGGAGACCCCAATCGGATCGTCAAGGCTGCCTTCAAGGAAGGATTCCCCAAGGGAAAGCCTAACAACTCCACCTCTGCTGCAAACTTTATGGTCGAAATGGTGCACAAGTACCCCGGTCAAGTCACGATTTACTCTGCCGGTGCTCTGACGAATGTCGCTTTGGCTGTGCGTATGGATCCCGAGTTTGCTTCGTTGGCTAAACAACTTGTGATAATGGGCGGATACGTCGATGTGAATATGCTCGAGGCTACGGGTAGTATCCTGTTGGCTGATTATCAGTCTGATGTGGGTTTTTCCTGTGCCTGGAGGGTCTAGAGTTGACTTAACGCATACTTACCTTTTATTTCACAGATCAACCTCATGATCGACCCGGAGGCCTCCAAGATCGCTCTCACCGCCGACTTCCCCAACATCACCATCGCCGGCAACGTCGCCAACCAGGTGTTCCCCACGCAGAAATTCATGGACGAGGTCAAGACAGCCGATAATGCCTACGCCCAGCTCTTCGCCAAGTACTACGATCTTTCGTTCCCCTTCTGGGATGAGACAGCTGCGGCGTTGATGGTTGATCCCACGATCGCCACGAATCAGACATCTGGTATGCCCCACCACAGAACAAAATAAGTGGCTATTGCTCTAACACGTATAATTCCATAGTCTATCTCGACGTTGATACTAGCTACGGGAGCCCTAACTACGGCAATATCCACGTTTACCAGAAGGCTCTTGCCCCGAGTGGCATCCGCCAGGTGAACTACGTTTTTGAGGTTGATGCCGCGAGACTGACGGAGCGGATCAAGCACTCTTTGATGCACCCCAAGACCTGTGCGGATCTTGAGTAAACTTTGGCTTATATTTCAGAATTCAGGCGCGGGTGTGGAACTATCAGGGACCATGTGGATGTTGCGTTCGACGAAAGTTTGGATTGACATATGTACATTACAAAAAATAATAAGAGCCAGTCCCGAATATTAGCTCACACAGTGAGAATATCATGAATTTTGTGAAGAATATCATCTCCCACATGCAGAAACACCTGCCAACAAGATCCGGGTATAAACGCTTCTGGGATCTCAAGCTCCTGACGCTAATGCTCATAATTCAAATTGCCGACAGTATTTCACCCGGCTCATAACCCCACGCCCGTTCAAGGTCTTTCAACCTCCACAGAGCGCCCCAACCCGTCGTCTCCTCCACAATCTTAAACAACTTCGCCACTTCAACGTGCTCGCTGTGATGGCTAAGAAGTTTTCCCGCAATGTACAGCGGTTGAATGGCGTTGATCAGATTCCCAGAGTGAGGATTCGTCAAGGAAATCCCGCAGACCCGGCGCGCGTGCCACACCGATGAGTATTGTGGCTTTGCAGGAGGCAGAATCTTCCCCGGGGGTTTCATATCGAGCATCATTATGCAAGCCGCATGATAAAGTTGATTCCCGGAGATAGCAGCCCAATGAGCGAAGAGAATTTCCGGAAATATCTGACCACCGCCGATACCAGTCGTCTTGATTGGCAGCATAGCCGGTGGTCTGTTTTCGAGCCAGAATTGCAGCTCCTCCCAAAGACAGGTCCACTGCTCGGCAAAGGGGCGTGTATCTTCGACCATCTCGCCGAGTTCCACGTGTCTCGTCTGACGGCAGGACAAATCACACGTCTTCGCGCAGAGATAGACAGCCCAGTTTGCGTGCATGTCTGGGGAGGCACAGCCGTCCTGGTAGAACATGTCTCGAATCATGAGCTCCCGCTCCCGGGGACTTGCCGTCTCGGGTACGGGAGGAACCCATTTCTCCAGGGGAAGCACAGTGGACTCGGCGCCCCCGGAGATGATCGCGCCGCAAAGCTCCATGCGGGCATAGGTCCAGAATGTAGCGGAAAGATGGCCACCAGAGAGTCCGTTCACATTAAAAGAGTCGAATAGAGCGGCGCAGCCTTCGACGTGTCTCCTCCAGTCGCGGGGACTGACTGACATTAGCTCCATTACCGCTAGAATGCAGACCGTGACTAGAACATTGGGATCTTTCGCTTGGAGCAGTGGCGCTAGCAAGCGGATGGACTCTTGGTAAAGCTCCAGGCTATCGTATGCCTTGTCCAGACAGGCCTTTCTCTCAGTCTGTCGAGCGGAGAAGGCAAGAATAGCGTAAAACAAAGCGGGCGACCGCTGCGCGAGGATCGGAATGTGAACGCCAAAATGGCGCGACTCGTCAAACTTATCGAGATAAGGTGCGCACTCGGTAATCCAGTTTTTGAGATAAAAAATGAGTCGTATTTTCGGAATTGACACCCTGGTGAAATCTAATGTCGGTCGCGACTTTGCGGGTCCCTCGGGCTGTTCTGAGGGCGCTGGCGATGTGTATTCTCCAGGGTCGAGACTGGCAACGGAAGAGAAAAGCACACAGCGGAGTTCCTCTTGCAACTCGAGAAACCGTGGATTGGCGGCGTATTCATCCGCGCTGGAGAATGTGCCTGGTGATAAAAAGGCCTCTTCTTCAAAGAGCGGCGCGGCGTTACTGAAGGAGTCTGACATCCTTGTGTCTGGTAAGACGGTTGCGACAGGCTCGTCCATGATGTGAAAAATGTCGTAACATGAGGAATCTGGGGTAGAGCGAAGAGAAAGGAAGAGGTGTACTACAGTTAGGCTGGGCCTGCAGTGGCCTTGTGGGAGGCGAAACTGAGGTCAGTTGTGGTTAGTCAGGGCCCACTGGAAACAGTGGGGGTCTTCCGTTCAGAATTGGGCATTGGAGCCACGGACCAACCAGGAAGGGTCAAGAGAAACAAAATTGGGCGTATCGATATCATTATTGACTGATAAGTTCTTCTCACATGATGTAAATGTTCAGAGTCTTTGGATAGAGCGTCCCACCTCCACGTGGATGACGGGCGATGACCTGCGGCCGAATTGGAGGCCTCAATAGAGTTCTGAATTGGGCATATGCCACCCACGAGAGGCTTGCTTAGCTCAGCGTGAATCATGAGAAACCATCGCAAAATCGAGCCGTAATTCATAGTCCGCCAGGCAAAATTCGCCCACTATTCTTTCAGGCTTCTTGTGAGGTGGTTTTCTAATCCTCCGCCATGACAAAGACAAAACACAACCTGAGAACCTCGGGCTCCATGTTTTCCACAAAAATTCATCGAGTCTTTGTTCCACTTAAAGTGAAAGAAAAAAAAAAAGGAACAACAATTGCTCCTGCCTGCATCGAACCTATTTATATCGTATATAGGAAAGTCTGTTTGAGACAACGAAATTACATAGTCACTAAAAGAATAGTAGAAAGTTGCGAAACACTGGGAGGGCTAAATTTGTCCTCCCGGCGATCCCAAACCGCTGTCCGATCCATATCTATATAAACTCTAAATTCCGGACTGATCTATTCAAAGGATCTTCTACTCGACTCACAGTCTCTCCACGCCTTGATCTTTCCCCTCGATCACATTCACACCCTTATAAGTTGCAACCCCAACCACTGACTCGAGAGCAGGTTGATCTGGCCCACGCTTCCCGCTTTCAGCGACTGAGAACTTCGAATCGACTGAAATGCCTTCCTACTACGTTATCGTTCATCTCAAATGGGATGATAAGTTCCGTGACACGACCTCTTTGCTCGAGACAATTCTCTGCGCATTTGTCCTCGACGGTAGACCAATTGAGATCGCGGAGTATGCCGAGCCTCGGAGCCCTGACAGTTTCCCAATGAAAATTGACGTCGCTCAGCCTCTACTGTTAACGGAGAAAAACAAAACCTTCCTTATTGGCCAGGCACATGAGATTACCCGAAACTGGCTCTTCCGGTATACTTCGCACGGTGAGATCCCCGATGCCGTTCGATCAATTCACTGGTCTCGCCGCTGACTGTTGGGATTATAATCTCTTACTCTTTTCTCGAGGGGCTGGCGGTTCTCGGCTGCGTGCTTCCAGCCCCCTGAGCTCCGCCACGTATTCCAAGTTGAAGCGCCTGCTGCAGCACTCAATAGTTAGCCTTGCCGTCGATTACATGGCCAATCCTAGCTTAGGTTCGTTGAGAACCTCTCTCGCCCATCTTCTCATCCTGTCTACTGCGCACTCACCCCTGCTCACCCCTGGTTATGCCCTGTCACGCGATGCTAAAGCGGCGCTTTATGTAAGGATTGAGGAACATTTAGAGTATATAATTTGTTTCATTCTGATTGCCAGAACATACGACCACAGGGTGTGGAGAACATGGCTTCCCTTCCGCTCTATATTTCCGAACAAACTAGGGTAGGCACCTACCACCCCCGAGGAGGAACATGACGCTTGTGCTCCCGGAAGAGATCCCGGCCGTTGAAGTTGGGGCAAATCTCCGCCCAGCCTGTCGATGGGCTGAACTTATCAGCAACTACCCATTCCGGATTGCGGCAGCCGGCGCATTGTTGAAGTCCCCTCTTCTCGAGCACCTCGCTTAGAAGCCGATCTTGGGGAGTCAATTTTCCTCCTCCATTATGGGGTGCTCTTCACCTCAACCGTATTAGTCAGGGAGATCGGCGCCAACCGTGCCAGGATTGAGGCCGCTACTATCCAAATAGTAGGCGAGCAAGAGGCGCAACCCTGTCGACATTGCAGATTTACAGAGACCCCTTCATGCACTGCGTCCATAACAACGACACGCCAAGGCACGGTAACTGCCGCTAACGTGGTAAGGCCTACTCCTTAAGTTCCGAGCAGGGAAATAGCAACACCACTCGTCATTAGCCGAAAAGACTAAAAGCTAAGGTAATCAACGCCATTTTCAAGGAGCACGATGCCCTTAAGATGGGGCTTACTATCTTAAAAGTGCACCTCTTTTAACGCCTTGAGGAGATCACCATTGACAGGGACGCGGAACAGTGAACAAAGAAGCCAAAAATGGCTCCCTTCCACCAGGTGGCTCTTTCTTCCAACACCTCAACAGTGCATATAAAGATTTCTCCTTCTCCATGTATCTTTATCTGATCTTTCTCGTGATTTCATATCCTGAATCATCTCAATCGTCAAAATGGTTACTTGGCCTATAGATAACCTTCGGTGTCCTAATCAACATAGTAGCTACCTAGAAATGCTTTTTCTGGTAATTCTTTAGCATCATTCCATGAGATCGCAGATACGTTAAAGATTCTTCCTGCCTTCTTCGTTGCTACACTATCATGCGGGCAGTTCAATTGGTATATGAGGATCCGCAGGAAGCTCGGGCAAATTGGCCGCCTCATGCTTTCCGTCCGCTTCAAGTATCTTCCGAGCCTCACTGCTTCCATTTAGCTTCGTTAAATCAACACTTGGCAGAGTCGGCGGTTCCGGAGGAAGAAGTTTTCCCTTTTTCTTGATCCGATAGAGGAGCAACAACCCCACTATTCCGATAATCGCGGCGGCAGCGGAACCTATCCCAATTCCCACTTTCGCGCCATTGCTAAGGCTATTATCGTGGTTCGCATTGCTGGTTGAGACTGGGCTTAAAGTTGCATTTGTAGCAGCCCCAGAGCCTGATGCCCGAGTTGCTCCTAGAGCCAGAGAGCTAGGTACTGTGACGGTGCGATTGGTCTCTTGCGCCAGTGGGCTAGTTCCTATGCCGGTAGACTCTGTGGACACGCTGGTACGGTGTGAAGTCGATGGACCGTTGGAATTGGCGGTACTTGACGTATCGCTGGCATTTTTTGGTTGTTCAGATGTGGTAATTTGGAAGCTTCCAGTTTCCCAATCGTTATTGGCATGGATGAACCGAAGATCATAGGCGTCAGCCACCGGGAAATTTGTAACAATCGTCCATACGCCCATGGTAATATTGAGATCGTTCCGAATGTATGTCGGAGATTCTTCAAGGTGCATGAACGTGACGAATTCAATTGTAAGAGGGAGCAATACCGAGTCAGAAGAGTTGTAAGTCCAGGTCGCGACAAGGCCATTGTAAACGTTCACAAGGTCGCCCTTCTTGGGATAAGTGATCTGGAATGCTGGACAAACTCAAAGTCAGGGCCGTATGTAAGTAATTTAGCTTGGCAAGGTGGATTTACCATTGCTTTGAAAGACATTCAAAGCAAGCGCAAGTAGCAATATTGATATAAACATGAGGATAGGTTTTTCACACAGAAAGCCGGGTAGCAGCCTCCTAGCCTCCAGATATCAAAATAAGGATAGGTTTTAGGTAGGAATTTTTTCCACAAGTTCATCAACATGAATAGGGGCAAAAGCCACGACCGTCCTCGGGAGAGATTGGTAGCTACTTGTATACCTAACGTCACATGGTAACCACCCACAAAGGCAAGCGTCGGAAGCGCTAGTACAAGAAGAGCGTGCACAGTCCTATGGATGGCCAATTATATTTATGCCACCGAGCCCATACTCGTAGGATCGCACCAGATGACATTAGCGTCGACATGGGTCGGGCCGTTCATGTACTTTTGTACGGACCCTAGCCTTTAAGTCCGATTATCGGTTGGATACGACCCTTCCTTGGCCGTAGTAAAATGCTAAGCAAACTTTCTGGTTTAATAAGAGCTGGGGCCAAAAAAATGAGAGTCCGAGACCTAACAAAAGTAAACATACTGCACTTTAGCAAAACTGTCGGCTGGCATAGCCCTAGGGCTACGGTGCTGATGGCGTCAGGAAGACACGAGCGCACCTCTTGAACTCTCACATTGTCCACCAGTATTCACCTTGACCATGCACTGATGGAAACGCCCAGAGTATCTCACGAATCAAGTGTATTTGTACCTCGGGAGTTCAGTGTGTCTAGGATCCCGAGCGGTGCAGCTCTAGCTGAGCTTTCTAGTGTCTTAGGGATGTAGTGGTACTTTTACTCTACTCCGTACTCCGTATATCCTTCTCGTTGTCTCGTGCGAAGGCGCAGCTAAGATTTCTACCTCACAGAATCAAAAAATCTTGTCGTGTAAATGTATTTTTCCTATACCAAGACCTTAAAAAAAGCCTACTACTTTGTTAATGGGCAGCTTTGATTGGCCCCCAGTCGCCCCATATGTGCTTGATTGCCCTGCGCCTTAGCACGGGATACTTGGGTGGCTGTTGCAGGGATCATAACAAAGTACTGTTACCGTGGCCTGGGTTTTATCCATGTCTTCGTAAGTTCGTCCGCTAATATAAAGACCCCTGACTGCCTAGCCTGACTCGCGTGAACCTTGAACTATAGGACATGCCTTAATAAGTTAGACAATCCGATAGACAGAGGCCCTGCACTGCCTGCAGTAGACATCTTACATGGCCCCCAAACTGTATGCCCACATAGTCATAGTCCGTCTTTGGGGAAATGATTTACTGTCGCATAGGTGGGAGCTCGTCTGCATGCAACCTGGTCTGAGCACTTCACTGAATTGAAACAGGGGCTCTTCTAATAAAGGTACTATGGGTGCCCCTTTTCTCCGTAAGCCTGTGTTGTACCGACTTCCACTAAGTTGACAGCCCTCCTCCCATAACGGGGGCTGATTCAAAATGGAATCGAACCAGCGGGATGAGCAGCCAGCGCAAACTCCTGCTAGCCCACATGAACCAGCAAGCGAATCGCTCGTAAATGCTGGACAGCCGACGAAATGAATCACAAAAACTATCTATCTCTATGGAATTTGGCGTCGAAATATTTTGTTTTTGAACTACTGGCTGTGTCTCTGTCCACAGCCCTTTTGATCGCCATTGTCGTGGTTTTGGCCTCCTACAATCATCACCCTCAACCGCACTGGGGGTACATATCGTTGAATTTTTTGATATCTTGGTTGAGTACTATATCGAAATCATGTGTCCTATTTGCTATTAGTGAGAGCCTAGGGCAGCTGAAGTGGCTGTGGCTCACCCAGTGGAACTCGCAGCCCATGTCTGATTTGCAGAGCTTCGACGCGGCCAGCCGAGGGCTTTTTGGCAGTGCCATGCTAATTTGGAATTCACGGGCTAAGGTGAGTAAATTCAATATACTAAGTGCTACGGCTTGTCGCTCATGATCTAGACATTTTGCTTTCCCAGGAAGTCTGGCCGTCATTCTTGCGCTCGCCTTCGATCCCTTCGCCCAAAATCTTATACACTATTACCCTAAGCTCACTCCCGATCCATCGCAAACAGCGATTGTGTCAAATAATACTACTTACAACACCCTCGGCCCAGAATATGGATTAGGAGGAGGTACGTCAAAAATTACGCCCCTGTCTTGAGCATCGCCTAATCAAAATGCATTACAGAGACTTACGTAGACCCAACACTCAAAGTTAATGTCTACAGTTCAATACTCAACAGCGACTCATCGAAGCCATGGTCGGTTCCCAACTATACATGCAGTTCTGGAAATTGCACATGGGATCCAAGAAGTGCTCTGGGAATGCAGGCAATTTGCTCCAATATTACGAAGTACTTGGACCTCCATGTCATACCCCCGCAGCTAAACTTCCGAGGCCGGTGAACGGAATTGCACTATCTATATTCGATATAACTCTTCGACGAGTCAAGTATCTTCCAATTTCCTTCAGAACTCACCGGTCGGAACTGCAGTCATTGCAGGAAAAGGCAACCTCTCTATCATCCAAGAAAACCCCCGTTTAGCCACATTCATTTTATCGCACCTGATGGGTCCATAGAAGCAAATACAATGCTCACGAACTCAACTCAATGGCAAGCAATGGAATGCACGCTGAAACCCATAGTCCAAAGGGTTCACGCGCAGTCACCGGAGGTGTTTATCATGAAGACACATTATCCGTCTGGACAAATGGTCATTTCGACGAGACGATAGGTTACGTTTTACGGCCCACCTGGGGACCAGAAATGGGCGTTGCGGATAACACGACCTTTTCCATATCAAGCCCGACACTAAATGCCATGGATCTCTTTATGAGCTTTTTCTTCGCCGGCAGGGTGCAGTTAAGTTTGGACACTGTAACATTTGTTCCATCCCTGTACAATCAGTACGCGAGCGCCGACTTTATGCAGGCCATCTCAGTCTCAAATATACCGGCTGTACGGCTACAGGCGCCGCGAAACTCCATTGTGCTATGGAGAATGCCGCTGCTGCAATGGAAAAATCCTTTCGAGACTCGACGCCCTATTCGGTTTCTGGCACAGAATCGAACTCTTGCACTATGGGCCTAGCGATGTCGAACATGACATACGCTGCGGTGCATTGGCAATGGATTAATCTCCCAGTTCTGGTATGGCTGCTAGGTGTTATTACCATGGTAGCCACCGTGCTGAAGAGTCGAAGCGCCGTGGTTCCCACGTGGGTAATGTGATGCCGCTGTTGTTCATTTACGAAGGGGGCCAAGACGTGTCTGAACACTAAACACTACTTTGGCCTAGGGCAACATAAAAATCGACCTTGCCGTTGATCGGCAATCCTGGGTTGGGATTCTGTGGTAGGTATATATATGTACAGCTAGACCACGGTTTCAGCCAGAATTGAGGCGAAGCAATCACGCTATATCTGGATCCAGGGAAGAGAGGGTCAGTGCCTTGATCAGAGGATGGATGGAGGGTGAATCTCACCTGTTCTCACCCGGCTTCTCGCCCAGGGCTGTCTATTGCGCACTCACCGTGCTCACCCTGGGTCGAGCGACACCAAAGCAGCGCCCTATATTGATCTAAAAATTTCATTCGATATGATGTGTTTTGACTTTGATTATAGCACATACGACCATAGGGTGTGGAGAACAGGGCTTCCCGTCCGCTCAGCCGTACTTAAGCCACACGCCGGCCAGT
>JAXQJV010000871.1:0-12583 GCA_037042255.1 Penicillium sp. PG106-07D
CATCCGAGAGGCCAAGATCTTCGTTCGCCAAGTCGTCCGTAATGACTGGGAGTTCGACTCAACCTTGTACGCTGACGGGACTCGTCCTTCCCCTGCAACGGACTCGACTCTCACGGACGGAACTCTCTGCGGGAACCGCCAAGTCGTCGAATGGCGGTGCCGGGAATTCGATAGCGCTGGCTCGGAGCTGGAGCCTCAACCGTCGGATCAGAGTGACTCGGACTCGCAGTCACCCGGGAGGTCTGGGGGAGACTTTGGAATTGAACGGCGGCGTAGGCATCGGCGGCAAATGGAGGACGAAATGGCTTGGAATGAGGGGTTGCGAATGTGGATGGCCCGACGGGATGCGTGGTCTGGGGCGAGGACACAGCGGCAGATTCGTGCCAAGGAGAAGAAGCGCAATCTCGCCGCTGCGCAGAACGAGATAAATGGATCGCCTGGTGTGAAGGACGTGGATGCTGCAGCGGACGGTGGTGCGGGGGTTTCCCCGCCCACGGACCCTCGGGCCCATAGTGAGGTCGGGGACACTAGCATGCTTGCGAACAAGGCAGAGTCATGTCTTTCAATTACAGAAAAGGAGAAGGTTGAAGCTCAACAGCGTCGCCAGGATCAAGAAGAGGAACAATCAACCGCGCCAGATGAGGAGACCAAGCGGAAGGAGTCGACAGAAACCTGCATCACCGAGCCGGACCAAACAACAAGCTACACGCCGCCCATTACCACAGCAGCAATCGACTATAAAGACTCGGGCGAAGAGCAGGACTCGGAAGAGGAAGAGGAACTCGACGAGCCTCTCGTCCCAGTTGCGCCTCCGTTCATCTCCTCTGCTAATCCCGTCCGCGCAACAATTACCCCTTCAATCTACCCGTCCATCTACACCAAAGTAGTCGTCCAGGGCATGACCCCTACCATCCCCGTCAACCTGGCCGACTTGACCAAGGCAATGGTTCAAGGGTGGAAGGCAGATGGTCAGTGGCCCCCGAAGCCGGCCGTTTCCTCCATCGTCCTGCAGGACGACGCCTCTGTTCCGAAAAAGGCAGATTCTCCTGCCGACGGAGCACCCCAGTCAAGACGGAAGAACAGCATCACCAACGCTATGCGTAAGGTGTTCCATATAGGGACACATCCGTTCCATCGCCGAGGTTCAGCTAGCCAGGACGGTGGCGCCGGCAACGGCACTGCTGCTTAGAGCTGTTTCTGAGCGGGCATTTGCGTCGCTAATGCAGGAACGCGATTGACGAGTTACGACGGAGGTGTTCTCTTTGTGCTTTCTTTCCTCTCACTGCTTCAGTGCTTATGGTTCTTTTTCTCAATGCATCTGGCGTGGATTCTGGGTAAGGTTGTTTCTGATCTCGAGTCTCGAGAGTCGTTCGCGACTCTTTTACTCATTTACTCACGATCTGGGCGCGTGGCGGGTTTACCATATTTCTTATTCAAATACTCTGCGACTCTATTCATTGCGCGGCTATTTCATAAATCATGCATGTCTCTCACGGTCATAGGTAATTGTCTGAGAGATTCTACCCACAGAATCTTTATGAAATCTAATCTCTCCTTAATTGATAACATACCATGCAAATACGAGGATGCATTCTCAAGAATATCATCAATCCAAATTCATAATGCTCACCAGACGCCAATGCTAAACATGCATCAACAAGATGTCATCATCTTGAACCAAAAAAGAAGTAAATAGAATACATTACACACTAGTGGTGCATCATTCCTCACGCCGGGAGCAGGTTGAACCGTTCGACGCGATCCACAAAGTCCGAGACAGCATCTTCATACTCCAATCTCGTTGCATCCTCATTCTCCATCAATGCAGCGATCTCGGGTGTCATGGCAACAAGCTTCGAGTCGTGGCCGGGGCGAGTGTAGTAATATCTGCCATCATGAAACGACCAGTTTCTGAGGCAAGACTGATGATCCTCGAGTGCAAGGCGCCGAGCAGCAACCAGTTGTGGAGGTAAGTCAATTGTGTACCCCTCTAGAGATCGTACCGAAGGCGAAACTTCAGCTAGGCAGGCCAAGGCCGCATCAAATGTGGATTCAGCTTGTAGTGTGGACACAGCTACCATGAATTCCCGGAACCATTCGATGTATGGGAGAATACTTTCTCCGGAGTTGGATACGCGGTCGATGTAGTCCACCACGGCAAGAGATGAAGATATCATGTCGACGAAGGTAGTGAGCATGATCAAGACGACGGGATCTTTCAGTTGGGTTGGTCGATTGGCCAGAGGGCGGAGTGCTTGATGGGTTGACTGGAACACGGCTTCGAAGTTTCTCAGGACGGATGAGACACAGGAAGCATCCATCATGTTCAGGTTGAACAGCAAGTCCTTGAACACGAGCGATATGCTTTCAACGATGGGCAAGCAAAGCAACCAAGCAATTGAGCTGCTGAAGGCGAGTTCGATGTATGCTGGGAATACACATTGCAGGAGAACAGCTCGAAGCGTTGGCTTATTCAGCAATCCGGACTCGTAGCTATCCTTCATGGCCGAATGCAGTTGACTGACTAGATGATCATGTTGACCATCCATAGTCGCTCGCTCGACGATGCTCTGGATGAATGTGGTCAAGGTCTGCAATTCCTTGCTGGAGGACAACTTGGGCTCGTAACGCTTCAATTTCGCAACAATGTAGCGTGGGTCCGAGGATGGCAAGGGGAAAACAGCTGGGTCCGTGAAGAAGGGATCGACTGGCCGGATATCGCTAGTAAGTTCTTGCAGGAATCTGATGATGCGATGCACAAAGTCGACATATGCGCCTTGAGCAGATTCCACATCGCCATTGCCGAGTTCTTGGTAGTTGCTTCGCATCGCGCTCATCATTCTCTTGAGCATCTCGGAATAGTCTTGCTTCGTGACGTTCAAGTCCGGACTGTCCAAGGCTTCGAGGCTGAGCACATGCTCCCGCATGTTCGACAAGATGCTTGATATAAGTAAAATTCGTCGTTGACTGAGTTCTTCCGGTGTGATCGTGTACCGCCCACTCTTACTGTCCTTAGTGAAAGGGAGGCTCAGGAGTAACGGATCCTTGGGACTTCCATTCAACAGTGCTTCGGTCAGACGATGTTGGAACTTGAGCATAGAAGATCGCTCCACCAAGCAAGTAATCCACATGCCCATGACAAGCACTCGACTATCGGAGAGAATGCGGCCGTCTTTCTCGATACACCCAGCCAGGAAACGCGGCGCGAACTTCCTAGTCTGCACCGTCTCCCGAAGACTAGCCCATGATTCAACGCTGACAGGATCCAAGTAATTGTCCCACTGTCTGAGCTTGTGGAATACCATGATCTGGGCAACCAAGGTCCAGCAATCCACAACACTCGTAAGAATCGCGTCTTCAGGGCAGTGATCCTCGCCGAAACAATTCGAGAGCAGACGGGAGACGACGGGATGAAGGACCTTTTCAACGTGCTGAATACTCTCGCTCGGCAGTTCTGGTTGCATCACTGCATGGTCAAGACTCTCATCCCAGTCGACGTCATCAAATTCCTGGCTATCATCTTCCATTGATACAGTAGGGGCTGCAGGTACAGCTTTATGCGTCGCAGCGCCTGACGCAACAACAGGATCCTTCTGAATGTATGCCACAATGACCTGCAGTGCATTGGAGACGACCACGTTCACTCGGGCCAGCTTTGGGTTGAAAAGTCCGAGCAGAGACTCGAAAGGCGTCTTTGAGATCAGGCGCAGCGCATGCTCAATCGATGGCGCTCGCTCAACAGCAGTTTGCATGCCATTCAAGGCCATGGACAGCAGACTTTCGATCGGTCGCTGGTTCTGCGCGATAGTACTTTCGATGAGATGTTGAGAGACCTTCTCACCATTCTTGATCTGCGCTTCAATGTCTTTTCGAGCATGCGCGTGCTGTTGTCGAAGCTCAGTCACGAAGAAGCTGTGCCAATTGGCAAACGGATCTAGATCGGAGATGTCTTCATCTGTTGACAGCTTGAAACGAACAAGTCTTGTCCAAGCGCGGAGGTTGATGCTGCACGTTTCGTTGTGCGAGCTTGCTGGATGAACAAGATCTCGGATGATCTCCACTCGAAATCGTAATCCAGCAGGAATGACCCAGTACAAGGTGCAGAGGAGATCATGATGGTTCCTCAAGGCATCGAGGTCTTCACGACGCAGGGGTTTCTCTTTTGGGTAGACGCGGCCATGATTTGGCAACAGTCGCCATGCAAAGTTTCGAACCTGCTTGGCATTATACCGCTGGGATAAGAAGCGAAGACCGCTGGCAATGATTTTGAGCAAGGTATGAAAGCATGGCTCCCCTGGCAACACATCCAGCGATGGCTTCTGGTCAAGTTCGTCGAGAAATGAGGGGGATCCGCGGCTTTCCTCAAGCTTCAAGTTATACAGAGTGTTTTGCGCGAAAAAGTCATAGAGAGTGTCGAGTATTGGTCTGCATTCTCTCCATCCCCACGTATTTATCAAGCGATGACATCTTTGAAACAGGGTCCGGCAGTAGGTATTGTATGAAATGGGCTGAGTCGCAGAGTTGGTGCTGTAATTGTCGAGTACCGGAGACAAAAGCTTCTTGACCAGCGGCCAATTGTCACGTACAGCTTTGAACCGGGTTTCTCGGCGGGCGATACCATGATGATCGAAATCACCGAATGGGAGAAGCGAGAACAGTTGACGCCATCCCCTCTCGATGCGAGCAACATCCCTATCACCGCGAGGGATATTCTTGGCGCATGCATCTGTCTGAAGATCATTGAATATGCCGTTCAGCGCGTCTGAGCTGCGGAGCAATATTTCCGTAATGAGGTACGCTTCAGCCGCAGGGAATGTTTCACGAAGACCAGCCTCTCGCTGCTCTGGCTTTTTGTTCTCCTCGAGCAGGCGTTGAATTTCGATCATGCCCGTTTCAGAGAAAATTAATGCAATGGTGTCAATGGCACATGTCTTCACAAGGTTCAAAGCATCCTCCGAAAGTGCCCTTCCAATGAGACTGTGTGAGGAAATCTGACGGATCTGATTCGCAAAGAGCAGGTTGTAGCATGCTATTCGCACCAGCCCGGTCTTGTTGTAGTCACTCCCAACAATGAAGGCAGCCATTTGATCCCTCAAGTAGAATACCAGCCCAGTCGCCCGCGCGATGAAGTTTGTCCGGTCAATCGGGTCGATGAATGACAAATTCTCCGTCACGTATGCAATTATCGATCGATAGACATGGAGGGATGCCATCAAACCCGCCCCTGCATTTTCCACCGGCGAAGATGCGCTCTTGTCAACGTCTTCCAAAATCACGGCGAAAACAAGTCCCATTTGCGAAGAAACGTCTTCGTTCCATGCCCCCCATTGCAAAACCCGATCTCTAGCAACTATTGTGGCTAAACCAGCCCCCTTGTCCATGTCTCGCCCTGTGATGTGGAGTGAGCGAGAAAACTCCCCGCTGCCTATGAGCGTAGATTCATGGAAAAAGGTACCGTTGCGTAAAGGCATTATCCCAAGGTCAACCGAATATGAGCGTTGCCAATTGAACATTCCTCCCATACTGAAGGCTGTTGTCCGCGTGGGAGCAGAGTGAGTGATGGTTGGGGAGTCCGAATCATCAGAGACTGTCGTGACAACATCTTGATTTTGCACAAACTCGTCCGATTCAAGATTAAAGCGAGTGGGTCTTTGTTTCTTCAGGCGACGACGAACTGTTTGCGGTTTTGGTTCTGATGACCTTGTCTCGACATCCACAGGTACCACAGAAGATGGTCCCCCGAGAGCCTGACGAGCTGCCGCGCTCTTATCGGAAATATATCGATTGAGAGTCAGACCAGGCTTGAAAGTCCGCGACGAATGTTCATGTCGGTAAGTCCGATTGAGCACTTTCAAAGAGCGACTAAACATGTCGTTCAAGGCCGACTGGTTCTCATTGGGCGCTGCAAGGCTGGTTGGAGCCGGTCGGGGTTCATTTCTTCGTAATGATGTTATCGGCATGTTCCTTCGAACGATCCACTGATGACCTCGTCGCTCGGACTGTGCAGGCGGCGCGGGAGCAATATTTGCGGTTGGAAGAACAGCAACCTCGACAGGAACTGGATAATGTCTAGCTGCGGTTGGTGCAGGTATAGCTTGGTCGTCTTCGTCTGAGATCGTCTCAATCACGGCAGAAGGGAAATGGTTCGTGATACGAGGGTTGTGGACAGCAGGCGCAGCACGACGACCCTTGGACGAAAGATTTGCGAGTCCTTGGCGCTTGCGAGGCTTTGGAGTAAGAGTCGTTTTGGCTCGTGGTATTGCGCCTCTTTTCCAGTCACGCAGAGACTGATTTGCGTCTGCCGTGTCCAACCTTGAACTCAGCTGCACGAATTTTCGGGTCGGGCTTTGGCGGCCCTGGTCCTGACGCGACCGAGCGCCTCTGGCAGCGATCCGTAGGAACTGCGGTTGTTCTTTCCGAGGACGAGATGCCACGTCGGGAGCATCCAAGATACCTAGACGCGGTGCTGACCTTGACGAAGTATGCTTCGTTCGACGCCCACCGTAAGAGGAATCTGTGAGTCGGGTTTGCCTTTGCAGGCGAGCTTTCTTCAAGCGATGTTCGGTTTGACCGGAGCTCTCCTTCGATTTCACTCGTTTCTGGCTTCTCTGCTTCTCGCGGGGACCAGACGACTTGCGAGAGAGCGGTGCAAGCATGTAGTCAATTCGATTGTCCTCCATAGCGTCTACAGCTGATGGATTTTCTAGTTCCGAAATTCCCACCGGTCGTCCTTCCACAGTAGCGTTGACAGAGGCGGAATAAGTTGTGCTTTGACCATCGTCCTCACTTTCATCAAGGTCGGCAAACTCAAACAAAGTACGGCTCAGGTCCGCTTTCGCTCTTCCTGATTGTTCAGGCTTCCGAGATATCTTTTTTGCAATGCCTTTGCCGTCTATCCGCACTTGGCCATGTCGATTGCCATGGCTGGCTTTCTGCTTCCCGGATTGCTCGGCATTCAGCCGAACCCAGGATGCAGGAAGGACACCTCGAGTTCGCCGTTGCAGTTCCCGAATCCGTCGATACTCTGCACTTTCCTCGGGCTCTATGGAGGATTGTCGGGATTCTTGCGAATCTGAACCGTCGTCGATCTCAATGACTGAATTGGGGTGTCCCTTGTCTTTCCCACTGGGTTCATCTACCCTAGGTGTCACCGAATTTGACTCTCCGCCTGTGGCTGTAGTCGGAGGTGGTGTGAATTCTAGCGAGAATCTAAAGGCATCTGATGCTCGTGGTGTTTTGGACGACGAAACACTCCTGGAATGTGGCGGGCTTGACGTTATGTCAAATATAGACCGGCCATCCCAATTCTTTGGCGTGGTATCGACGTTGATGACGACTTGCGGCCTGCTATTGCTCTCAGGTGACGGTCTAACATCGTGCCAATTCCCAGAGTAAGATTTCTTTCGACGCTTGGTTGAATGCGTTCGGCGAAGTGGAGAGTGTTGGTGATCGCTCTGGCGTGTTGGCTGCCCAGTCGAACCACTTTTGTGGCGCCGTGCGGATCTGACCGGCGGAAGAAACTCCTCCGATGGTGGGCTTGATCGAAGTGTGCTGGGGTCGAAATCATCTTGCCCCTGGCTTTCGTCTGTCGTCTCATTCCGCGGGTGCTTCTCTGCTGGCATGGCCATTCGAACCGGCCGAATGCCTCGTTCTTGCATCAGCCTTTGATACTTGGCCATCTCCAAGGCGTATGGGTGCAATTGAATCGCATTGCGCTCGCGAAAAGATCTCCGGACGGGTTGAGCCAGTTCGGTTAGAACGTTCTGGGGAATATCGAAATCCGAAACACCTGGTGCTGAGTTCCCTGGCTGCGGTGCTGCCGAAGCGGCCTCCATCCCGTTCTCGACGGCATCCGCAGGTGGTGAGTGAAGCGATGATGGAGGTGATGACAAGGGAGAATCATCGTCTGAGTCTGCTTGTAGTCTTATTTTCTCATATTGTACGTTGTCTGCAATGGCTGTCTTTGGCGGCGGTGGTAAGATGAAGGCGAGTTCGTCCGGGGAAGAACTTCTTGATCTCCCTATATCACTCGAGAAATAGCCGCCTGCGGTTTGAGATTCTTTGGCGAGTTGAGAATCCTGACCCGGGGCGGGTATAGAGGCCGTCATGGTCGCCTGCTGGCTTTTTGTCTTCTGGTCAAACCTAAGCTGCGCTGGCGAACTCGGAATATCCCATATATTCTCGTCAAGGAATGAGGGGACATCGGGAGATTTATTGTCATCTTTTATAGGCCTTTCCTTTGCGAAATTTCGGGGTTTGGGCGTTTTGGGTGTTCGTCGTGGCTTCGCAAGCTGCTCTTCCACGGAAGGCACTCTCGGAGAGTTTTTTGCGGCACTCGTAGGCTCCGAGCCCTGCTTCGTGAAAAGCCCATTCTTGACTGGGGGCGTTGAAACCATACCAATCAGCTCCTGGGAGCCTTCACCCAATTCCCTTTCATCAAAATCCGCGGAGGATTCTTTCACGTCCTGTGTCCTCGAAGGTTCGGCATGCGCAGGTTGTTCGGTGTTGGCCGCCGCCGTAGGAAGGGGAATATACTCGAGATCGACATCTTCGCCCGCGTCGTCATCAATGGCCGGATTGCTCGTATCAAGAGAATCGAAGCCATCATCCTCGTCTGAGTCTGGGACAAAGCCTCGTTTCCGCCATGGTTCCATTTGCATCCTCGGCGGGGATGTCCCATGTCTCTAACAAGTCATCGACTCACGTCACCAGTAATTTCAAACACACAATGGCTTTTTTGGGGAGGAAAGGCACGAGAAGCAAGTGTGATCGTTATGGCCAGCGGGCCTTGGGGTTGACGTTGGCGGTACGGTGCAATGCTTGACGCGTCGATAAGAGTTGAACTTTGGGGGGACGCGCCTCTAATCGGCGGTAATTAGTGAGCGATAACGCCCGCCCATTCCCGCAGCATCTCCGAGTCCGCCTCACTTGCACCAACGGCACTTGCATTGAGCATTCTACATTCAGCTCGGTCAGTCGCAATGAGTCGCAACTTCTTCCCCGTGGTCATGGCAATTGGTGTCGGTGTCTTTACCGGTAACCCTTCCCTCCCTTTCGCTCCCGCCTACGTCTCGTGGCCTGATTCTGACATCAAATTTCTCCGCAGGCTACTACACCTTCCAGCCAACTTTCCAACAGATGGCGGTCGAAAAGGGCCAAACTCCTCAGCAGTCACAGCCTACCAGATTATCCTCGAAGGATCCCAGTGCGCCCACCAACTCCTCTACCGATAGCTCAAAGTCTGACGCTCAGGGCAGCAACTGATATGTTAGCTGCTGGCCTTGCTTGACAAGCGGAGTATAAGAATTGAAATTGGGAACAGAGCTCTGAGGATATTTACACTCATAACAACTCAGACCCTGGCTCTCAATTTTGATATTGATCAGGTTATGGTTTCACCAATGCTGTTTGGGAGCTCAGACAAGCCTTCCACATGCTGTTTGACCGTCATGACGATGGTTTTGCCATTGTGCTTTCGCACAGCTGCAATGCTACGGTGAAAGGTCTTTCTGACTAGAAGCCGAATAATTTCCAATTCTCCAGCTCCGTCGACACTCGATATAATCGAAGTACGCCGAGTAGACTAGGAAGCCATCTGGAAATGCTCACCAGGATGTACATAGAGAAGCATTTTGATCACGAAGGTTCTCGTACATGTGAATGTGCCTCGATCTCCAAAAAAAAAAAAAAGAATACCAACGCCCTGCTTTTCAAATTTAGAACAGAAAGCACCCTTATCAGAGGTTGACCCATTCCATTCCCAAGTTACCCAATGTAGATGGTTTCCAATACGCCCAGTTCTTGCCCAATCCTTGATAAGTGCAGCATTAGATTTCCTCGACCATTTTGCCATTTCCAGCTGCGATGGGCGCACCAAACAGCCGGCCTGCAGGGGTACCGAGCCACTCCTCGGGCACATTCACCTTACAGCCATTTTGATTGCTGATCCAGCGCACCATGGTTGGGTCGGCCTTTTCGGGCTCGGTGGGCTCTTGGTCAGCGGGTGTGGCTTCTGCGCCTTCGGCGGCTTGCCGGCCACGGCGCTTGGGCGGCTGTTTGTTCAGAAGGCGGTTGATAGTGTCCATCTTCAATGAGTTAGCATGGGCTTTACGTCACCTGCCCGGGATGGTTTTCAGGCTGATTTGCTGCGGCATCAATCTTACCTTTTCTTCCTCATTGCGCTTCTCGCTTAGGTTCTTCCGTCGGCGGGCCATTTCGGCACGACGCATAGCACGTTCCTCGGCCGTCAGGTGTTTCTTCACCTGAGGTTCTGCTGTCCGTTAGCTTTTTCTGCTTTCTAGTATAAAATATTTCAGGATTATTCTCTCACCCATGGGTAGTTGTAGGAAGTCGTTCCCAAGGTTGCCACGTTGGCGCTTGGTAGTTCTGCCGGTATTCAAGGCTATCGCGTCGCTATCCATGTCTTCATCCTCTTCATCTTCTTCATCCTCCTCATCGAGGTCGTCAACGTTGACATTAGGGATGGCACTCTCTTCCTGATCGTCAAGTTCACCCTCCGCATCGGTGTCGGTGTCAGAAAGGGCCTCTTCGTCTTCATCTTCGTCGAGCTCGTCCTCCTCTTCTTCTTCCTCTTCCTCTTCCAGCTCCATTTCTTTCGCCTCGACACTTTTAGCGGGCTTCCCACGGGGTGCGGCTGCTTTCGTGGCTCGCCTTACCGACGGCTGAGGGGGAACATCATCCATGTCGATGTCGCCGTCGGCATCGGCGTCTTCATCGTCATCTTCCTCTTCTTCGCCGGGAGCATCCTCATCATCGACCTCGTCTTCTTCTTGGTCTTCGAGGTCATCCTCGTCGTCATCATCATCAGACGTGGCGATTTCCACAATCCTCCTCGTGTTGCGACTGGCTCGTGGCCCAGTAACAATCGGATTCTCTTGGAATACATTGACTGTGCGGCGAGGGGCAGCACGGCCACCCGTGGCCTCGCGCAACTTGCCAGCGGGCATTTTGACTGTAAGACGAAAAGTTCTGGTAGTCTGTCCAGACGGATCCTCAGAGGATCGGGAGACTGTCACTGAATTTGCAGATGCAGCCGCAGAAGCACGAGTGATTCTCTTAGATCTAGTGCCCATATTAGCTTCGATATCTGGGGATCCTTCCAGAGATGCTCGTTGTCGACGAGAGCGACGAAGCTCCATGGTGGGCGACGATGCTCAAATGAAATGGGGAGGGTGCAATGATTCAGCCGTTCATGAGAAAGTGGGGAGGCCAATAGAGTGAGTGGCGGTACAGGGGAGAAGCCTCCGGTGCTTGTTTTGGGGAATTGGCGGGAGAGTGCCAGGAGGAGGAAGAGGGGCCGGACATCGAAGAAAGAGGCACGAAAGGGCCGCCCAAAGATGTCCGGTTGGCAGCTGAGGTGTGCAAACCGGGAAGGCGCAGGTCCTTGGGCTGTCTCAGGCGCCACGTTGGAGATTTCACGAACAAAGCGCCCCCAGCTCCAGGGATCTCGAATGGTCTCCTCCTGGCTGCCGTGTTCCCCGATTTCTAGGACGAACTGGGATGATGGGAGGAAAGCCCAGATGCATCGATGCGGGGGCGTACAAAAGAACAGATGTAACGAGACCAATTGAGGAACTTACTCGTACTTTTTTTCTATGTTCTCTCTTTCAAGCTGGCAAATCTTCAACGGTTCTGTCGCCAACATTTGAACAGCGAATGAAGTACGCATTCTGCCGGGCGGTCACTACGGCTCTCGCCTCCAAGAAGTACTCGATAGTTCTAGGTAATTTTGACATCTTATGGGAATCATATTACATCCAGAGGAGAATCTTGAGCTAAGAATGGTGACTTCTATTCACGTTTATCGAAATTTTACAGGTGAAAGCCCCCGTCAAATATAAGTCTGTTCAGTGACCAGTAGACCACTAGTCCTCCTGTCTTTTCGCAAC
Organism: Penicillium sp. PG106-07D; assembly: GCA_037042255.1. Lineage (NCBI taxonomy): Eukaryota > Fungi > Ascomycota > Eurotiomycetes > Eurotiales > Aspergillaceae > Penicillium > Penicillium sp. PG106-07D. Next base: position 11,910 of record JAXQJV010000871.1, read on the forward strand.
CATACAATAGTGAAGTATTGTTAGGATAAAGACCAAAATGCTGTTACCGGGCTCTAATATATTTGTAACCTATTAAAATTGGTAGATATTATTGATAGTCTCCAGACTAGACTCTTACAATAGTTATACCGAGAGTGACTCGGTCCTTGGCAGCCAACGACGGAGCCAGCCGAGTCGGTGCAACAGCCGAGGTCGGGCTCATAGCCTCACATGGACCCCAGTCAAGGTCCGGGGTAGGCCCGTCTCCTCTTCCAGTTCCTCCTCCTCCACCTTTTCAACATATCCCTTCTTTCCATTCCGACCATAAAGCTCAGCTACTAGACACAATGTCGGATCGTACACGAAAATCATCATCCATTCCTTCGTGGCAGCAGCAGTCGGGGTCTCCTCCATCCAACCAGTCCCCATCGTCACAACCGCCGAGCTCCGACGATGCATCTGCATCTACCTCACGACAAGACCTTCTGGACCAAGCGTCCAAGTTCTTAGAAGACGAATCGATCCGCGATGCATCAACAGACCGCAAGGTATCCTTCCTCGAGTCCAAAGGCTTAACCTCCGACGAAATCCAACAACTTCTCGGCGTCTCCCGAAACTAATATGAAAATCTTGTCAATCCAAACATAGATGATGTAGCAACTCTAGTATACAATAAATGGAATATGGTTTTGGTT
>JAXQJV010000872.1:0-12583 GCA_037042255.1 Penicillium sp. PG106-07D
CACCGGCACCGCGACCGTGACCCCCAGCTACTTGCCCGGCTGGGGCCCCAACGGCAAGCTGGCCGCATCGACCACCACCGTCTCACAGACCACGTCCTCCACCAAGACTACTTCGACTGGCGAGTCTACGGGAGAGACCACTCAGACCGGGACTGGTAACAGCATGGTCACCGCTGCGCCGACGAGCTCGCCCGTTGTCTCGATGACCACCACTACTTCTTCTGCGTCGAAGATTGGAAACTCCACTGCCGCTGGCAACTCGACTTCTTCTGCTGCGACGGCTGTGCATACTGGTGGGGCTAGCGGGTTCGCTGCTACCAACCTGGCTGGCGTTGTGGCTATCGTTGCTGCTGCGGTGGGCGCCGTTGCCCTGTAATCTAGATATTCTATGAATATACAAAACTTCGGAATGTTTATGAATCCATTCTTAGCATAGCTTCTGTCATCTCATGGACTCGAGAAATGCAATCTCGGGAGTATTCTCGCAACTTTGCTCAGCATTAGTTCCCCGATCTCGACCTTCAGTCGCTCTTTACGCTTTCTTCTGGCCTTGGACTAGCTTTCTTCCACTGGATGAGACCCGAGGGCTACCTGAGAGCGTATATTACTCAGACGACTCCCGAACCATGGAAGGCTCCGAAAAAATCATAGAAATCCAAGTCCGTAATGAAAAAGTCTGGCGGTAAACCAAACATGAAATCAACATCTGACTGGACGGCCTGCGACTGCGCGGCCCTTTCCTGCGCATCTTGCCGGCGCTGATGCATATCCTTCATCATTCTCATACGGGCAGTGAGTCTCTTGAAAATCTCAGGCGGTTCAGTGGAGGACGCTGGCTCCTGCTCGGCTGTCCGTGCAAGCAGCGTTCGGGCTTCATCCAACTTTTGTCCAAATTGATCCAGGGTCTTTCCAAAGTCGATGGTATTCTTGACATACGCGCTATCCCAGGCTCCCTTCTCGTCTTGGTAGAGGGTCAACTGGGATAATGTGATAATCGCTTGCCCGAATTGAGACGATATGGTAAAGGGGAGAAAGCGGAAGTACACAGCTGGTAGGGAATATAGATGATGGAAAAAGGACTTGGTGGCTTCCAAGCAGCGGTAAAGAAAGTCTAGCCGGGTAACGGGATAGTTGCCGAATGCAGTGTTGGATATTTCGCTACTGAGGGAGCTGCGACAGAGCAACATCTCGAGCGTATCGTAATGGAAAGATAGTATAGCTTTAGTAATACAAGAGAATGAGCAATCAAGTCTCTCGTTTTTGAGATACCTATCTTATAGGACATACCTGCGTATGGTTGTTCAGATGCCGGGAATTCTCTCAATTTGTGGAGCTCAGCTTGATGCCACCGCAGGCTCATACCAAGCGGAGCTGAGAGGACAAGCGAAGGAGAAACCTCGCTCGAGGTAATAGTATGATAGATGTTTTCGGCAAGATGTGTGACTCTTACGAGTTGAACCAGATACCTGTCTGTAGAGAACTCTGAAGACGCTTTCAATAACTCGCAGCAGTCGCCTGCGTATTTTGAAAAACGGAATGACTCCATTTCTTTGGCGCACACCGATAACCTTCGAGTATTGTTAGTACCATACATTGTGTATTTTCACAGAAAAGGATTCACCACATACATCATCATAGAATAGTAGCACCCCAAAAAGGTTCGACGCTCCTCTAAGGTGCGAGGAGGAATTTTATCTCGATGCAGATCGACTTGACTCATGTAGGGAATAGGCTGATTGATTGCCTTTGTGCTGCATGGATCTTGACTGAGACCAAGGCTGATTGCTTGCGCCATGGCAAGATGAAGGAACGCATCGAGTTGGGCAGTTCCATTTGCAGGTGGTTTCAGGGGTAAATTTGAATCTGACCCGGGGCCATCAATCGGCCCAGAAAACTTCGCTTGCGGTACACGAGAAACGGCAATGAACCAAGCCAGATGCACAAGAAGACCTTGAAGAAGATCCAAGCTCCGTTGGCCTTGCATGATGATACGGTCGGCTATATGTTCTTTGATAGCTTTTGATAGTTCTTGTTGGCGTCCAGGATTCGGGGAGGCGATCATAGAGATGTTCAGGTAAAGGAACGGCTTTTCCCGATGTAGCTCTTCGGCAGTCATTTGTGATGGGATTGGAACGAAAGGGAACATAGGGATCATGAAGTTGGTGTAGGCCTCTAGCAAAGCTTGGCCAGCTACGTCTCCTGGCGTAGTCGCAGCAGTGCTTCTGGCTGTGACGGAGGAGCACCCGGGCGAAGGAGTAACATCTGACGAGATGTTCCTGGACAATCGCTCAGAAGCAGCTAGTAAAGCGACCATTCGGTCCAACTTCGCTTCTAGAGAAATAACCTCACTTTCGAATGAGTAAGGTCTTCCAAACCGGAGAACACTCGATGGGTGACCTACTCGTTTGCAGATTTGGGTTTCTGCCGGCGATGAGACCCCGGGGCCTGATCACCACAGTCCTTGTGGAGACGACGGCATCTGAAAGCTCTTAGTATTTATATTCAAGGGAAATTACAGGCACTTACCGCTTGCATGGGCCTCCAACTTGGGGCTCACAGCGAACTTTGGCCTTGGCGCATGTTCTGCAAGCCTTCGGTAGACGGATTCCGCTTGGCTCGTCCATGATGCAGGTGAACCAGCCTTTTCTTCCTCGGCTGTGCAACTGGAGATATCACCAGGCCAGAGGACATGAGCTGATACTCAAAAACTCCCCAGCGAATTGCCTCAAAAACGCATCGTCATAGATCGGATGAGGATGGATCAGGGCGGAGTACGCCTAAGCCATATGACAGCGGCCACGGAAAATGCTTTGTAAACATGTCATGTCACGCTTCCGATCGGGTATTTTAGAAATACGATCCTTTACAGAACATAGTCATTTTGGAGGTACCTTCTAGTTGGATTTTGACCTCCGTCTCGTCCATTAGACCCAAGTTCTAAGGGGCAACCGAGCCATTTGTTCCAGATCGTGCGAAATCCGTCTACATATACGGTTGATGAGACTTAATGATCTTGGGGCGTCGCATGTCAAGCTTGACACATATAGACCGGGACTTTCACCGCTATCTGGAAAGATATGTGTCAAAGCTCCAGCCTCCTCGTATCGCATCATTTTGGCAAAGCTGAAGTCTAGTAGTTAGGTAGTCGTAGGCACTTTTAAACAAAAATTTACAGATTCAGCGCCACTGATCCATTTACTAGGTAATATATGGATAATTCCCACTTCGCGAACCCAGGCAGGATTAGGCGTCAAATCTCGCTCGTCACGTAGGCGTACCCATATATATCACCAAGCTCTTGACACGGCAAAAAAGAGGGTCGCCCACCTAGAAAGCTCTATGACAATCCGGTCATTAGTACTGGAACTCTTGAAAATGTATAGCCAACCTCCCCATGTGAAAAAGCTTGTCAATCGACCCAGTTGCGTAATGACAGCCAGACCGAGTAAGCGCTTTCTCTCCAAGCGACGACGTACACAGCCAAATCGAATTGTGAACTGTCATAAACAAAGCAGCGACAGGTGCTGTCATCAAGGAAGATTCACCATGTCGGACTCCCAAACGGCTAACGATATACAAACTACAAATGAATAACACGGAAGGCGGATTCTCCGGCTCGATATAAGATCAGTTCGGATCATCGACGAAAGGCCCAACACATATTTTCTTTCCTTCATCCGCGAAATGGCCCATTATGATTGCACTCCCTGGCCCTGAAATGGCTAGATTCTTAACTTCGAAGATCAGGAACAGTGACGAATGTACATGATGCAGCATGTTCTGATCCAAACCTACCTGGGCTAGAACATCTTTGCCGGCTTGCCTTTTGAGAAGCCCCGTCTCCGGGCATTTGACGACGGGACCATCAACGGTAGGCCCAAGGCCACTGTCTCCAATATTATGTCGCATCCAATACTTCGCCAGGCTTGTGCCTGACAGAAGCCTCGACCCTACCTCAAGCCCTCCCTCCAATCGGCACCGAGGTGTCCCCACAGAATTCCCTGCCGACCGACCGGCCATTACTGAGCGCCTTATCCCAGACCATCTCCGACCCATAGTCGACTGGATGGCGTAATTGCTTTTCCTTCGACCTGATCCATAAGAAGCTTGTGAAAGCATGCGTTCCACCGAAGGGGGCCGACAGGCGCTCTACCTACGCTTCGGGTCCAAACAGCGACAGCATACCCCGTCCTCGTCCGCCATCAGAATCTGGTGGCTAATATGTTGCCTCACACTTTGGATGGAACCCGCGTCCAAGAAAGCTTGTACGCCAGTAGCTTGAGGAATACCTACTGGAAGAACTACACGAGAAGGTCATGGAGATGCCGATTGGGACGAGTAACTCAAACCCTAAGCTGGGAGAGATGCCCAAACAGAATTTGCTCAAGTGGTGGCCAACTTCCGGCAGACGTCGACACGTAAGTCAATTTGCCTTTTTGCCCCTGGGCAAGACATGCTTTCGACAACTGATTGAAGTAATGTGGCGGTTGCAATGTCTTCCGGAAGGCTCAGTCATTCGTACTGAACATTTCGATCCGATTCTCAAGGATAACAAAGTCAAACTCGAGGCGATTGGTGGTATCCTCCAATTCAACACTGTGGTCGTCGGTCATGGACTGGACAGCTCGCGATTGCCATATGGGAACGTAGATTATGAGAGTGGCACTATGAGAAATCCTATATGAGACATTTTTTCCGGTCCTGTGACAATTGAAATTTGTGTACCATACTTTGAGATTTGCATTTCTGATATCATTCATCATTCGGGGGTTTGACATGCTTCTGCATTTATAGCGTATCTGTTCAACCCTTAGACTGCCCGGTATCTCTCATTTTGTCAGATTTACATGAAGCACTCATTCCAGATGAATTATCTGGGCTTGCATTGAAGAATCACGTCAAATTAAATACTATACGTCGCTATGATCAACACACAATAGACGACAAATCTCGACAAGACTTTTAAACTTGAAAATTTCTGCACTGAGGTAAATTTCAGGAAGAAAGGACACATCAACCTGGGATACGAAACGATATTTAAACCAAATCAACCTTCAAAGCAGAGAGACAAGAAGATATGCCTACACTTTGAGGTAGGTAAATCATTATACGTCAAGGCTCTGCCGTGGCCGACTTCTTGTCGCTTTTCACGCTCTTCCAACCTAAACCAAAAGCTAGCATGGTGGCGAGGCCGGCTAAGACTATCGAGACAATAAAACAGTCCTGCAAGCCGGATACATACGCTTCGAGAACAACCTGTAGCTCGTAGCCGCTAAATGTGGTCTGCAGCTCGGTTGCACCAACTGACGTGATGGACGCGGCGCTTATGTTGGGTAGGTGGTGCTGTATCTCCTGGACGAGCCCTTTGGAGAAGGCTGCTTGACCGACCTGCACAAAGATGGCACCGCCCATGCACTGGAAGAAGAGGATGATGGCCGAGATGGTGGAGATATCCTGGACGGCGACAACCGCCTGACTGGCCATCATGGGTACTTGGATGGAGCAGCCGACACCGATGCCCGCCATAGCTTGGTATCCAATCCATGCGCCGGGGCCGGAGTTGAGATCCAGAGTGTAGAGTAAGCCACTGGCGACGGTGGTGAGGACGCCGCCGAGAGTCAACAAAGGCATGTAATAGCCAATAAGACCGAGCGCGGTACCCGAGAGGGTGGCGAAGAGACCATCTCCCAGGACAAGCGGCAGAGTGCGCACGCCCGAATCTGAGGCAGATGCATGCTTGACGGCCTGGAAGTAGGTCGGCAGATAGTACAACAACAAGTAAAACGATCCTGAGAAGAAGAATGCGAAGAGGCAGGAAAAGAGAATGGTCCGGTTCTTGAGTAAGCGCGGCGGGATCATGGCCTTATCTTGTAACCATAATTGGTTGATAGCGAAGGCGATGAGCAGTACGCCAAACCCGACCAGAGTTCCCACGACATCAGCACTTTTCCAAACGTTGACCGTTCCACCCCACTGTATGGCCAACAGGAAGCAGATAATAGCGCCGAGCAAAAGGACGATACCAAACGCGTCCATCTGCAGCAGGATCTCTTTGAGCGGAACATTTTGCGCGTAGGCCTGCGGTGGAGCCTTGAAAAAGAGCATGATCATCCCGGCAGCCAGACCGCCAATGGGCAGATTGATCCAGAAGCACCATCGCCAGGTGGTTTTTGACGTAAAGGCACCGCCAATTAGCGGACCGGCTACGGCAGCAACGGCAAAGCTGGCCCCAATAGCGCCTGTCATGGCTGCGCGGCGCTCTGGGCGTACGGAAAAGGCGAGAATAGTGTAGGCACCCGAGGAGATGCCGGCGGCGCCTATGCCGGCAATGGCTCGGCCGACGATCAGGGTGACGGAGTTGCGGGCGACGGCACAAATCAATGATCCGAGCTCAAAGAGCAGGACGGCAACGACAAAGCCCAGTTTCAGAGGGAAATAGCGGTAGGTCTTGCCCCAGGTGCCTTGGAAGGAGGCGAGCGTGAGAAAGAAGGCAGACCCATACCACCCGATATCCGCCACTGTGTGGAAATCGTCTGTAATTCTGGGAATCGCGGTCGATACAATGGTGGTGTCCAGTGAGATGAGAAAGATGGCGGCCGACAGGCCGGCCATGATGACGGTTAAGGCAAGTCTGGACGGATAGTGTTTATCCTCTGGTAGGGTCGGGTCATAGCCCATTATTGACCCAGCAGGAGAGCTATCTAGCCCGGGCTTGGGCTCTTCGTTGGAAGAGTGCGACATTATGAAGTGAGAGTGACGTCGCAAGATGATAGAGATGATTTAATTGACGATGAGCAAGAGTGCGAACAGCCTTATGGGTGCCAGACGCTCGTCTATATATCTAGCGCCCTCGGAGACATGGAGACTTTCATGCATCTAGTCTTGACTTTTTTCAGTTAAGAAATGCATCTAGATTCAACATTAGTTGTCAGCAGGGAACAAGGCTTCCAATGGCTTGAGTAGGCATTGAGTGGTCGATCATTTGACCTTGCTGCAATTGACACCTAAGGCTGGTTGTGTGTGGACGACGTTCCTTAAAACAAAAATACGCCGGTACGGATGACTCAATGGTGGCAGACTTTAGGGTCCTCGTTACCAATTTAGAAACATTTAGCCACTGCAGATGTCTCCTGAATGAAAATCTGCTCATCTCTCTCCGTGTGCAGCAAGATTCTCTCTGAATGTAGCATGGCATCAAAAGTCTCCGGTAAGTCTCCGACGTCTCATTCCAAGGGACAAGGCCTAGACGAAGGGACGGCCCGGGGCAGTAGACATTGGTGAAGGCCTTCATTGACCTTGTGGTGCTCTGGGACTTATGGTAGCTAGCGATAATGCAAACTAGTCCACTGCCGACAAAGATATTCTGATGTAGTCCTTTCCTGGAATTACAGGGCCGAATGGACACGAGTCCGGCTCCACATGCGGGTTGACTGGTTGACCACGGTCATATGGACGAAAAGTAAAGGTCGTTGCAGGAAACTGGTGAGGAAAGGGGCAAAACGTCCGTTTCGATCAGAGTGCTCAGTGCGCGAGACGCACAGCTGGATGCTGAAGAGGACTCCTGACGCCAAAAACCAGTTTGGCGTAGCGTCTATAACTTGATGCGATGCGATTCGTCATCGTGCCGCCTGATTTCTTTCGTACAGGTTGCAACTTTCCTCGCTAATTTGGGGTTGCCACCTACATTCCTTGAAACGACCAAGGTCTGATATAGCACTGATGCTACCCAACTTACCTTGCGATCTACTGGCTGAAATGTTCGCATTGATTGGCCCGGAATTTTTCAAAAGCGACCTTCGCTGTTTACTAGTCTGTAAGCGATGGTATCACTTTGCAATTGGAGAATTTCTGAAGTAAGTTGGATTATCATCAGAGAAGCTCCTAGGCTTCTCTCGAAAGGGGAAATACAAAGCTTGAACCACTCAGGAAGTTATGTCAAACCCATTTCCTTCAAGTCTGGTGGTTTCTACACTCTAGAGGCTAACAGGGGTGACGATGAAGAAAAGAAGCTAGAACCCCTCAAGCAGTGGCTTCGATATTTGACCGATTATCATCGCAATATTCCAACCATACTGGCCAAGTGCACTCGTCTACGGGGCCTCACGCTCAGGGCTGAATGGTATAAGTTCGGACTTTATACCCGCGAAGATGCGGCCAACGACGACCTCTACTTCTGCACTCTCAGAACCCGTGGAGATGATATCCAGTCAGCAACAATCTGGGACATAATATCATACGCGCATACGCAGAATATCACATCCCTGGAGCAGGCTCTCCGAGGAGGTGAATCCGTGACTTCTCGCAACTGCGGGCGGGGTCGCCTGACGGCCGGAACTCATTTCTCCATTTCTGTCCCTCCATAGCCCGTCTGTTTTCGCGGCAGCATTTACGCAGCTTCTAAATGGGCTTGCGCCGCGTCTGTCCCGTCCTGCTCCGGCCTACTTCAGGTCCCTCAAAAATCTGGCTCGAGGAGTTCCTCCCCACATATCACGCCAGTTGTTGGACAGCACTCAAGTATCTTCTACGGTGATGGGCACGAAGCATCCCCTTAATATTTTGAGAAACTGGCAAAGCAGATGCTGCCCCGAATGGTACATCCAAAGATAGTGAAAGTGGTATTGCATTCAGGTCCGCCTTTGGAGTTGATCGACATCGCGTATTATCTTCGAGTATATGATGATGCCCTTGCTGGTACAGGGACAAATGTTGAATGCTACCCCTGCAACGACAGACACCATCTGTCGTCCCTTAGATACTAGTAGGAACTTGCTTTACTTTCGAAACTGCGAGTAGCGTTCATTCCTTTCTGCCCTTGTGGGTCACAAGCTCCTCGTCATCAAGTGGTACAGATGAAAAGTACCTAACTGGGAGCAGATATCATGAATGTTGTATACGAACGAAGACCAGTGTATATGATATTCTGTTTGTTGGCCCAAGCGAGACAAGTCAAAAGAGTTCCAATATTCAGGTTGCCAACCTGTGACGGACGAGATTGCCAGCAGAATCCGACGTAATCCACGTACCGTCACCTATAGGCTCGAAGTCGAGCGCATCACCGGCATGCCGTTCAAAAGGCGCAATCGGTTGACCGGTGCTCAAATCAACCTTGTAAAAGCGGGACCATTCCTCCTCATCAGCCTCGCCCGTGATAGTGACGATCGCTAGCTCTGTACTCAGGAAACCACCACTCCAGCCCACTTGCATGAAAAATTCGTCGGACTGAGGGTCAAATTCCTCGACAGGGAGAGATAGTACCGCCTCGCCATTTTCAAAAGAAAGGAAAGAGACATCGGCCTGGCCGTGGTCTACTGTCATCAACAAGTGGCCATCGGGTGACACGTCGATCAGACAGCGATCATCCCATTGATAGGGATGTAAATCTATGGTGCTGCCGCTGAGTCTCGCCCAGAAGATTCTCGATCCGTCTTGGCCCTCGCCCACGTCGAACAAAATATGGTGGCCGTCTGGATGTTGCACGAATTGGGCTCCATGGCCGGACGTGTCGAGCTCTGCTGTGGCAATCACCTCGCCATCGTCAGCCCGCAAGACGACTAGCTGGTCTGGACCACGATCTGCCATCATGTCCGGGCGATAAATCCACAATAAAGCGCCGTCTAGGGAAAACATGCAGCTAGGATTGTGTCCATAGCGTTGAGTCGAACGAGGTTCGAGGTTGTATGTCCACAGTGGTTTACCCTCCGGGCCTATACATACTACACTATGGCGGGTAGTGTAAGCGGCTCTACTTGGGCTGTGGGTGGCTGCGTGGTCCAGAACCTTGTCGGTGGATTGGATCTGGTAGGTCGCGGAAGGTTTTAATGGTCCATCAACGTTGGGAAGAATTTGGTAAACGTGCAAGTCCTTATTGCGATAGCGTGCAGTGGTTTTTCGCATGCTGGATCTGCAAAAAGGTGTATAGATATTGAAGGATGATGGGAAGGGGATACTCAGTCGCGTTGGGCAGAGAAAAGGAGAAAAGTAAATATGAAAAATGGCAGATGAAAAATAGATGGATCTACCCCGCTCCACGTGGGCTAAACCCAGCAGGATGGAAACATCTAAAATAAGCATTTGAGGCAGATCCGTTCGATGCCACAGAATGCGTTGAGGACACGCACACAGTGAGCAAAATTAGCGCCAAACGGCTTGACAAAAAGAAGAATATAGAACTAATATACCAGGGTGAGAGATGGCAGAATAATAATGGATTTGAGAATGCGGCAATTTTACTCGCTAGATCGCGCTCTGTTGCTATTCAGCTGAGCTCTAATAAGGGAGATATTCGATGTCGGAGTTAGAGAGGAATCACCCTATCTTAGCGAGCCTGTGAAGCAACTATCTTGCCCGTGGGAAATAGCATTAAAATTAAGTGAACTAGCTGTTGTGAATAAATGATCAGGTTCATATCACAAGACGCGATTAAGGGTCATGCTTTCGGCGTGTGATTATGCAACACGAATGGATCAATCCTAGTGCCTCTGGTGCTGGATTTCCATTGAACTGTGATTTTGATTATGCTAAATGATGGGACTTGCTTGTGTTAAAGCTCAAACATGACCTATTACGTACTTCGTTTACTGAACGTGGTCGCACCTCATCTTACGGGTTCCATAGCTTAAAGTTTAAATACGAGATGCGGGACTCTAAGCCTCTCAGCTGCCGTCAATTGCGCCAAGCGCCACGATACTTCCCAGAATACGAGAGCAAGATACTTATGAAGATGAAAGGGAGATTAGAAAACGGCTAAAAGTGTGATTTTCTACCAGAGAGCATCTCAAGTTCTTGGCAGATTATCAACAGCGTCAACGACCATCACACAAGCCTGAAATTCAATCTCAGTTTCCCAAGGAGCATCTTCTTTGCTTCACGTCTTCAACATGGCTTTTGGTCTCTTTGCTGTTCTTTTCATGCTTCAAGCAAGTGCTCTTGCTCAATCCACGGTGTCATCTTCGACAACAACGCCTAGCTCTCAGGCCACAGGAAGCAGTCAAGTTCTTCGCCCTGCACAGGGCGAGCACGTCACCTACGCTTCTCCATACACTATTCGATGGACACCACCAAACATCTCAGGAAGTATCTCAATCGAGCTTTGGGAGACTGATAAGGAGGGCTTGGCGTATTCCTTTACGGAAGTCGACGGGATGGCTAATCAGCCAATTGCCTGTGATGGCTACCTTACCGATTTAAATTGCGGGAAGATAGCGCAACGCATCCCGAATACTGGAGAACATGGTCAGTTATTCCCCCGTCTTCTGTCACATGCTAGCAGCATATTTGTGGGCGTGCTGGTTTGATCCTGACTCGGATATCTGGCAATGCAGTGTGGGATGTGACGTCGACGCCCTTTGGTTTTTACTCATTCTCTGGACAATACACCTTCTATCTGGCGATCTATATTCAACAAGCGTCAGGTTCTGACTTGCCGGAGGATAGTTCCCCTTGGTATGTAAAAAGTGGGACTTTCACGATCATCACCAACAGTAGTTCGACCGGGAGTTCTACGGGCACCAGCGCAAGCAGCTCTACCAGAAGTTCCACAGGCAGCTCAGAACCAACCTCGCTCTCTCCATCGAGTGGTGGGACTTCCAACACGGGAACAACTGTCTCTAAGAATGCAGGAGAGAGAACGATTGTTGATCAGGTTATGTGGAAGGTTTTGTGCATACTTAGTACGTTAGCAATTTGGTAGAACGGTCCTCTGCTGCGATGACAGTTGAGGTGGAATATTGGACGGTGACCGTGTTTACGGAAAATTAATCCTTTGGTCTACGTACAACCGTTTCTCTTTGGCAGATCCAGTAGCTCTTGCAAGACATGGCTTCATCCATTTTGGTCACCCTCGCCCGAATCTGTGGGGCTAAATCCGGCTCGGATGTAGAACACATAACGTGGGGTCACTTTGCCTTGCGGGACCTCCGAATGTGGGGTCTGGGGAAAATCTACGGGGCACGAGAGGAGCTCGCGTGCGGTACCGCTGCTGGTCTTCCAAGGAAATATAGAGTCGACCGTCCCAGGTCAACATCAAAGCCTACGTATGAGCCTTCTGAGCAAGCCTTTCATATCAAACTTAGGTCGCTTGAAGAGTTAAGTCTCAACTATGGTGCGACCAAACCACGGAGCGTCGGTTCCTGATGTTATTGCCATCGGCAGCGAACAGGAAAATGCGACACAGTGGCAAGAGCGATGTGGAATTAAGAAAGAGAATCAAATCCGCCTGGTCAAGCTGGCACACATGCGGTACCAGCATCCTGATCTAGATCAGATCACGACTTTTCTCGAAGGTATGCTGATTGTGTCTCGTAATCCCACCATCTATTATGATCTGAGTACATACTAAATCACCTAGACTTTGGTATGACAGTCACAAAGAGAACAGGAGATCAGATTTGGTATCGAGGCTATGGCGAAGATCAATATGTCTACTACGCTCGCAAGGGGCCTAAGAAGTTTCTCGGAGGCACATTCGCGGTAGAGACATACCAGGATCTAGAGAAGTATGCAGCGCTAATCGTTTTGTTCATGAATGAGGCTAAAAAAGGTTTGTGGGCTAGGGCCACGAAGCTTCCAACTGCTGGTAAGAACT
>JAXQJV010000873.1:0-12592 GCA_037042255.1 Penicillium sp. PG106-07D
TTGATTTGTTAGTACCAAGTTCTTCTTCCCATTGTCAAAGCTCTCCAAAGATATGATTTTGTTGTTGTTGTCAAACATGATAACACTAAATAGTAGACGAGTAAACGCGGTGAAGGGTGAGTAGGGCTGTTAGAAATCAGGTTTACTGTCTTATATTATCAATTATTTCTATCTTGATGCCTAATTTTTTGAAATTCAGGCATTGGAGGTATCTTTACGCATTCCTAGGCAGGAGGGGGGTCAATTTAGTAATTCCCTAAAGTTAAACTGTGCCCTATGCGTACCTACTTATGATGGATATCTGGTCTACAGCCGGTTTAACGGTGGAAGTACACTTTGTGGCGTCTCCGGCGCGTTCACTCATATCTGTGCAATTCTAGGAAAGTTAAGAGTTTTCCCGTCTCTATCGGCCGACGGCCTGAGCCATCTTCTGATCGCTTGGCCTTTATTCTCCGGTCTTTTGCGTGGCGTTGATTGGTCGGTTGAGATCCCACGGTCGGCTCAATGCAGCGGGGAATTTTCGTGGGGTAATTCTTCGTATTTGACCCCCCAGTTTTCTTCTCAACAAATTGCCCTCCCGGGATGTGATGGGCTATGGCAGCTGCCAACTCTGAAGATTCGCCGCGTCCAGGTAGGGCCTGCGATCGATGTCGACGGCGAAAAGCAAAGGTAATGGCAACGCCGCCACGAAACTTGCACGAAGCTGAATCTGTCACTCCCAGTGCGACTGCCCTGATCCATCGTCAGCCTGTGTCAACTGCCGTCTGGCAGGCGAGCAGTGCACATTCAAGTTGCCGCTGTCCAGACGAGGTCCGAAAGGGAAACGACGCCACCTGGCAGCAGAGGCTCGCGGAGACTCTCTACACAGTCCAGTCACCACGAGACATCACCCACCAGCACGGGGTATTTTTGATGCACCTGCAAGCTCGGAGAGCCTCGATCTGTGGGAATCTGGAATCACATCTGCTATTAGCCTGGACCCTGCGCTCTCGCCGGCCACAGTCCATACTGTTCCAACACCGCTATCTCATCCTGCATCGACTGGAGGACGAGGTGCCGTCTCGGCTTATCGACGATGGGACGCACTCGCTCGAGAACTCTACCTGCGCAGGCCGACAGTTGTGTTAGAAAATCTTGTCAATAAATGTTTCAAGCTATTCTTCGATTATCTGTTTCCCTTGATTCCGCTGGTTCATGAATCAAGTCTCCGAGATGGGCTGGAGTTTTTCGTCTCCCGAGACGATACCTTACGAGGAAGCGTCTCGAACATGAGATACGGCTATGAATCATTAAAATATCCTGAACTATGGCCTGATGTGACTTTCACACTCATCACCGCTGTTTGTGCGGAGACCGCTTTCCTTCTTCCCAAGGGTATCTTCCCAGAAGGGGAAATCATCGCAGATATCTTTCTTCAGGCCTCTCGACGCTGCCTAGCCACTTATCTCGAGGCCGATCTCGAGCATCCGAATGCAAATTCCGTGGCAATTAGATACCTTCACTCCAACTGCATGCATGCGACCGGAAAGCCAAGATTCTCATGGCATATCTTTGGAGAAGCGACCCGATTGGCACAGGTACTGCAGATGCATGATGAAGAGTCAATTCAGGGCCTTCACCCTCTTGAAGCGGAGTTCCGCCGACGAGCATTCTGGATCACGTACATTGGCGACAAGTCTGCAGCTATCTTGAACAACCGCCCGATTACCATCCACAAGTTCTCGTTTGAGTCCGGTATCACCATGGGCTACCCCACCGGAATCGAGGACGAAAATATTGTAACACCGGGGAGCGCGGGTGTAGATGATTTGACTGTCCGCAGCGGCTTCATCATTGGCTTCAATGCAAATCTGCGCCTTTGGCAGACAGCATCAGACTTACTTCTAGAGATGCGCTTACTTGAAAGCCGTAAGAATCTCGCTATAAATTCTCATCACTCACTGACTGCTGATGAACGGTTGCGCCTGGATCATCTTTATGTCCTTTTTGTGACATCTTTAGACGATCTTCCACCCTTTCTCCAGGACGATCAACTCGTGACCAACGCCCACGCTGACAGAGAAGAAATGAATAGCCTCGTACGGCTTTATACCATACAAGCAGCCAACCTATACGTTTCCCTGCACTGTTTGAAAATGGTCATCATGCAGAAGTTTGAAGAGGTCAGCTACTTTCCAATGGGACACAACGAGATGTTGCTGTTGAGGAAGACCGAAATTGCTCGGAATATGTTGCGAATTATGCGCGAGGCCCCATTCTGGGCATTACAGGTCAATGGCGAACCCTGCGTGAGTTATCTGCATCAAAAATTCTTGAGGTTGCGTCTTTCTTGCTAATCCTTGAGAATAGGTCGAAAAAATTCGCCTCATCGGCGCCAGCCTTCTGGAGATCATCGATCAACATGAGGCATCGCCTCTATCAGCTCGCGCACGAACTGATCTTTCCGTGCTTCTCGATATTTTGACGCGACTCGACTCGAAAGCATCAGATACCTTACGTCGATCATTATGATATATAAAGTAAATGACCATGAAACAAATACCGGATAGCTTCCTATGACTTTAGAGGCGAGAGATCGTAACCATTCTCATAGCTATCGATATAAGTGACGCGCTTAACATTAATAGAAAGTAGCTCGGTAGGGATAGGCCTATCGATATGATATATTTAGCTCGACCTGTTATTAGATATAGAGTTATAATATATGAAATAACTATATAATCAAGAGAAAGATATAAAATGTCGTCAACACTGTTAACTGCTTAGGTATCGACTACTCTCCCGGTCACGACACTTGCTGGAGACACGGATTCCAAAAGCACAATCATTCCGAGGGACCATGCTATAGTCGAGCTCACTATCATCTCAAACACTGAGTCCGAGGATCCCTTCGTCGAACTGCATCCCTAGCTGTGAATGTCACTACTCCTGTCGTTGAGGTCTATATCTCCTGTCCCAGGTACTATTTACCTAGCTATAAGTATGACGCCGAACAGGATGATAGACACGTTAATGATAGGCTTAATAGACTCGTTAATCCTGGATTTCCCTACGCCTGTGCTGAGAGCGTTGTCTCGTGTGCATACTCTGACACGTACCTATATATCTCCGAATACCGAACCTGTTAGCTCTTCTATCAGAGGTCAATGGTGGGACGGCTAAGAAAAATAAGTGTTGATCTCGACGGTCTACCGAGCCTAGACGACGAATCAACTAATGCTAAAATTGGGAGTCTCCTCCTTTAGCCGAAAAGTCTTCGTTAGCGTTATACTGGATACTTCTCGAGGAGTCGAGCAGCATAGGGGTCGTCCGCGCTATATGCTAGAAGCTCCTACTGAAAAGACTTCCTAAAGGTGGATATTCTTAGTTCCTTCCTCGGTATTAAACCCCCCCCCCCTCTGCATATTTTGACCTCCCTTGTGCCTAAATTTCCCTGGCCTTACCCTTTTCCTACTACTCCTTCTGCTAGTCTTTCGAATCCTCTTCGAATCCTTGGTTCTCATATAGTTTAGTATTTAGTTTACGTATATACCTAGATATCCTTAAAGAACGTAGATAATACTAGTTAATTAGGGATCTAAACGTGGTAAAGGGCAATTAGGGCTATTAGAAATTCGGTTTACTATCTTATATTATCAATAATTTGTAGCTTGATACTTAATTCTTTGAAATTTAGGCATTTTAGGCAACTTCTAGCACTTTCAGGCACGCAGGGGGTCAAAATACAGAGGGGGTAATCTAGTAATCCGCTGTATGAAAGATACTCGAACATGACCTGTCTCTGCGCAGTAGCCCTGCCTTAGCACTGAGGGACAAACTAGATCTTTGAAACAAATCTGTTCTCAAACATGCTTTTCAGGAGCAATGCAGACCGTTTCGGGGTTCTCTCAAGGGTGTTATAGTCAGTGAAAGTGACGCCAAAGCGAACTCCGTAACCGTCGGACCATTCTGGGGGAGGGATTAGTCTGTAAGTCTAATAAGCGTAGAACAAGACAACGTACCCAGATTGTCCATAAGGGACCAGGCAAAATATCCTCTGATATCGGAGCCATCTTTGTTGCGCGCCAGAGAAACGGCGTCGAGATGATCCTGGAAGTACCGAATGCGATAGGTATCATTCACCGCTTCCTTGACGGTCATCTTGTCTTCTCCTGGACAAGGGCAGCCATTCTCAGTCACATAGATAGGCTTGCCGTACTTACGGTAAACCCGCGTCAAATGTTTCCGGAACAGGTCAGGCGTCGAGCGCAGCCAGTGGACCCCGGAGGGTTCACCGACTGACAGGCCATCTTTGTTTTCTTGAAATTCCTCCACGTTTCCTAGACAGTCAGTCGCGGAAGGGGTCTCGTCTCGGTGGCGCGCAAACTGGGAAGTGTAATAGTTCATTCCGTAAAAGTCCATTTCTGCGTCGCGAAGGAGGGCAAATTCAGCTTCGGTGAACTGTGGCAGACGCTCCCCAAGCTGCTCTCGCATGCACTTGGGGTAGTCTTGTGCGAGGCTGTCGATATAGTTAGCGAAACCCTCTTTTCACGACATGATGATGGGGTACGGTACACACCAGATGGGATTGGCGAACCAGCCAATATGAAACTCCATACGCCGCTCGGCGGCCTGATGATCACGCTCATCTTCCGCATCCCAGGGCTCATAATAGTCTCCGTTCAAGGAGATGCCGATTCTGCCTCTTTGACATGACCGGAACTCTTTGTTGTAAAGCGCGACCGCACGGGCGTGACTCATGATAAGAGCCTTGCCAACGATCCAAGGCTCCGTTGCAGAATTGCCCTCTTTAGACTGAGTGTTGATGCTGCTCCTCCCAGGAGCATTGCCACCGGTAGAATATCCCTGTAAAACGTCAGGTCAAAAGATCGGCGAAAAACAACAGACATCCTTACAAAAATGGAAACAATCCATGGCTCATTCAGCGTAATCCAATTCTTGACTCGGTCTCCAAATCGCTCATAGCAGATCTTTGCATACCGCTCAAAATCCAACTGTGACTCTTCCACATTGAGCCAACCTCCATATCTATCATGAAGGGCTTGAGGCAGATCCCAATGGTACAAGGTCACCCAAGGTGTGATACCTCTGACAAGGAGAGCATCAATGAGTCGATTGTAGAATGCAATGCCCTTTTCATTTACAGCATCGCCTCGTCCGCCCAAGGGGATGATTCGCGACCATGAGATAGAGAAGCGGTATGCTTTTGCACCGTACTTGGATAGGAGGTCGAAGTCTTCCTCGTATCGATGGTAATGGTCGCATGCAATGTCACCATTGGCTCCCTTTGTTCTTGTTGGGTCCAAATGGCAAAAGGTATCCCAAATTGACTCTCCACGGCCATCTTCACTGACCGCTCCTTCAATTTGATAAGCAGCCGTCGCAAAGCCCCATTCGAAGTCGCTCGGCAATGAGGCGGCAGAGGAGGTGGCAGAGGAGGCAGTCGCCATGGTGAGTGGGCTTGCCTTTACAGGAATATCTGCAAAGTTGACAAGTCACGATTTGAAGAGAATTTGTCCTCAAGCCTGCAACCAACGTAGAACGTAGAAACCCTGGTCGCTGCTCTTAACCTTATAGCCAACTATGGCGGGGTGGCTTGTGGCGCTCAAATAAGAGTGGGGGCTTTCCTGGCCTAAAGTTTGGCATCGGAGATTTACCCTTAGATATTAGTACTAGCCTACTAGGCGTTAGACTTTATGGAAAATTTCTCCTCTACTGAAATGATCCTATTTCTCCGATGTACGTATTTCGCCGATGTACGTATTTCCCCGTCCCCGCAAACCGGGAGAAATTTTCTTCCCCACGGGCAGTCCGCAATCCATAGTGGCTAATCCCCGCGATGGAAACCTTCTGCCTCTTCTTCCCACGTGCTACGAGATCCTTTGCCTGATTGTGCAGGATTCTTGGTGGGCACCTGTTCTATATAAGGTGCCAGAATGCCCAGACAAATTGCCCGAGGCCGCGCACACATTCGCAGCTTCACCTCCTGATCAACACTCCAAGTCCATTAAAACATTGCATTCACTGCAAATATGGCTCCTGCTGCTGCACATGCGGCCGAGGGCATCATATCGCCCATCGATGTGAATTCAATGCCGCCGTTCTGGCGTCGGAAGAATGGCATTCTGCTATACTTCCTCCTCACATCCTCTCTGCTGGCCAGTGCTGCGCTGGGCATCGACGGGGTAAGCTACAGTTCACACTTCCTTGGCATGAATAATAACTGACAAGGCGCTCCTCCAGTCCATGACAAATGGAATGCAGGTCCTGAACTCCTGGCAAGATAGATTTGGCCATCCCGAAGGCGCCAAACTTGGATTTTTCGGAGCGTCCAACGCTATTGGTGGCGTAATTCCATTCATTTTCTTGAGCTGGATCGGTGACAAATGGGGTCGTCGTCTTCCAACTGCGCTGGGCTCTGTTGTCATCATTATCGGCGTCATCATCGAGTTCTTCGCTACGTCGTTGAACATGTATATCGGTGGCAAAATCGTCCTGGGAGTGGGCTCATCACTCATTCAAATGGGCGCACCGGTTCTGGTTACCGAACTATCCCACCCCAAGGAGCGTGTTCAAATCACAACTTTCTACAACACGTCGATCGTCTTGGGCTATGTCATCGGCGCCTGGGCAACCTTTGGCTGTTATCGCATCAACAGCCAGTGGTCGTGGAGACTTCCTACCCTCGTTCAAATCGTTCCTTCGGCTTATCAGTTCTGCCTCATCTGGTTCTGCCCAGAGTCCCCACGCTGGCTCATTGCCAAGGGTCGTGTGCAGGAAGCACGAGATATCCTGATCAAATATCACGGCGAATGCAACCCGAATTCTGAGTTAGTCGAGGTCGAATGCGCCGAGATTCATGAGGCAATCGCCAAGGAAGCCGAGAATAACATGACTTGGAAGGACTTCTTCTCTTCCCGAGCCAATCTCAAGCGTATCTTTCTGTGTTTCGCCACAGCAGTTTTCAGCCAGAGCTCCGGCAACCTACTGGTCTCCAACTACCTGACGCAAATTTTGAAGGATACGGGCCTCAAGACGGAGTACGAGATCACCCTTGTCAACGGAATGGTTACGCTCTGGCAGTACATCGTGGCCATCTTTGTCACTGTGATCATCGACCGCTTCCGTCGTCGCTTCTTCTTCCTTACTGGGTCCGGCGGTGTTCTCGTCACTTTCGTTGTTTGGACAATCGCTGCCCAGCAGTACCTGGAACACAACTCTCTGGCTGCTGGACGATTGGTTATTGCATGCATCTTCATTTTCCAGGCTTTCTACACCTTTGCCTGGACGAATTTGATCGTCACGTACCCCCTGGAAGTCGTCACTCTCAACATGAGAGCGAAAGCGTGGGCCTTTGTGCTTTTGACAATTCAATTGTCATCAATTTTTGGGTCATACGTCAATCCAATTGCTCTGAAGAACATTGGCTGGAAGTTCTACATTTACTACTGTATTTGGGTGTTCATCGTGTTCCTCGTCGTCTACTTCTTCTTTGTGGAAACGGCCGGACCAACTTTGGAAGAACTGGCGTATCTTTTCGAGGGCGATGATACAAAGAAAGAGATGGTACAAAAAATTCAGGAGAAGAAGGAGCAAGTTACATATGAGGAGCATGTTGAAGACAAGCTCGCATGAGATCTTGGGGACTGGCATGTATAAGGAGTCCTCAGTACATATCCAAATCTTACCTGATTCTGCCATGACCATTGATTTCACGACTACTAATACAAACACTCTGAAGATATTGTATCTCCCTTTATAGGCAGAATGAAGAGTTTTGACGAGATCTACTGCTTGATAGTATTTGCCGATAGTCGGTCAATGCTATTCTGGCGCCGGGATCTTCACTGCGGTCCATGTTCCTCGGTAGCTCCTGGTCTGGCTCTTTCCAACAAAATTGTGAACGAATAAACGAGGCAAAGAGGATTACCTGTTGACCTTCATGACAAGAGCGAATAAAAGGCAAATGGACTGCTTTAAAACCATGAAAGCCCATTCCATAAAACAACCACGCAATGAAGTGGATGGAGCAGACTACCAACGGGTGTCCGTACCCACTAGCTACGATGCAGCTGACACTCTCCACCGTAACTTTTTACGTACAAAGCATCCAACAAGGCAACTCAAGCAACGTTCGATCTTTCATGCCCAGAACTTGTCCAGTGAGCACGGAAGCGAATCATATCAGATCAGTTATTACTCAAGCGGCTGGAATAAGACCTCACTACAACCTTTATATGATGGATAATGTGCTCAGAGCCTCGCAGCCAATGAAAACAATCAATATGGATAAACCTATATTTTTTGATTGGTTTTATTGTACGTTTCACGCTTTGTCTAATGATCAAGAACAGTCGCTGCGCAGAATTGCCAAACAATTGGAACCCAACATCAGATTGAGCGACGTCACCCAAATCGTCAAAAGCATGTCGCTCGCAATTTCCAACGTGGGATGAGAAAGCCTATGAGAATACCACAGTAGTGATTCCTATCGTGTTCTGAAGAAGCGATAGACTCCTGGTTAGGGAACCCATGCCCATCTCGTCACGCCATCGCCTGAGCATCTGGGATAGGGTCCAGGCACCCATACAGCCATGCGGCCCATATCTGGCCAGGCCATATTTTTTGCCCCAAAGGATGAAGACCTAATTTTCTCTCCCATTAGCTTCTCAAATATAATCTGAGCCTCGTGGAGGTGCATTCCTCAATTGAGGCGACAAGACTTTGATCTACGTGCCGGCAGGCCCGACACTAAGGCGAAAATTTTGATCCGCCGTCGGTGTTGGGAGGTTATTTCTTCTGGTTCTCAAGGACAACCCACGGTTCCACAGTAACCATCTGCCTTGACTGTCCTTCCTACCTTCGGAGCAGGCGGATATAGAGGCTGGTGATGTGGAACTTTGAGGGTCTTCTCGCAGACTAGCACGGACTACTATCTCCCAACGAGCCAAGGTTGCGGCGACATTCCAGGAACTTCATATTAGCCTCGCTTGGCAATTCGGAAGTTGGCGCTCATTGGCTTATTGCAAAATCGAGGCGTGATTTTAAAATTTGCTTGCCACTTAGCCCTAACAGGCTAACGGCAGATGGACGTGGGCCGTGGGGTCCAAAAAACGATCCGAATACGATCCGGATCCGCAACCTGGACTGTCGAGGGTTCAAAAACACCCTACAGTGCCTACATTTGATTTTCATTTTGGAAACTCCTCAGCGTCGCTTAGAGCTACGTAAGATGAGTCGAGGACTGTGCAATCTCGCTAGCAGGCGAGGAGATTATCCGCACTAAGCATAGCGGGGTAGGCTGGTTTCTAGCGCCGAGGAGCCTACAGTAGATTTGTCTCCATCTCATAGAGTCGTATCAGGGTGTTCCATCACTTAGGGCCAGGAATTGCTTGGCAAATTTACCCTGGTCCCTGGCCTCTCCCTAACCGAGCTGGCAACGGCCTGCTGATCCGGTTGGCGTTCCGATTCCACCGGTGGGCGGGTGGTGATTGGCGTGCCTGCGCGGCTCCGACCCAAACGGGAATAACCCGGACACCCCCGATGCGGCATGAGCCTGCCGCTTGGACCCTCGTGCATCCAAGTAATTTCCTTTCCTCACTAGTTGTCGACAGACTAGTCGTAGTCACGGTACGAGTATAACTACTGCTGCCTTTTCTCCTGAAAACCAACCTCCGACCTCCGATGCCTCGTACGATGCACCATGGCATCGTTCAGAAACCGTATCCCTTCCATGCACCACGTAGCAACTACTGCCTAGTCCTTCTGTCTCCTGTCTTCTGCCTTCTACTTCTCAATATCACGGCTATTCGCAATTGATTGTCCGGTCAGAGAGATCTCTATCTCGAGACCATTACCATACCAGAACATCTCCGGTTCACCCAAATGACTCGCTCGAGACTATCAGGCTTGGCGGAACCCAGTAGCTCAAGAATAGTTCGCCCAATAAGGAGCCGGTCATGTTCGGGCATCTCCATCATGCTATCATCGCTCATCGGGCTCACTTCGGCCCAAGCCGCATCTGGTGCCCGGACTTCCAGACTATACCACATGAGGCCCGGTTAAGTCCCCTTCCATGCGGCTCTTCGGACTTTGCCACACAGCGTCACAGCCAAGGGCGCTTGGAGGGTTCAACTGGGTGTATCCCCCTCCCCAAGCCACTCTGGCTCTCACTCATTTTCCGGACCTATCTCAATGGTGGTTTGTCTACAACCGCTCACTGTGCCGTGCTGGCTTGCATCATCTTAGCGGGCCTTTTATCCGGCCTCTGGCGAAGATGAAATTCACCCGGTGTAAGCCCTCGGTCTCTACAAGTCACACCCCTCCCGGCTTGGGCTCGACTCCAACCTTTATCTCCGCTAGCGTGCTTTCGCGACTCCAATACGGTGAGGCTGGATTGAGCAGACCCAGGCGTTATTCGTCGGTCCAAACCAGTGGAGTGTTCCTGCAGTGGAATGCCGTGCTAAGCCGTGGAGAAAAACAGGTACGCTGCACGTTGGCCTTGCCAGTCATCCAAGAGGGAACCAACCCCCCTGTCGTGCCCTTTCATTAGCCAGGTCATGACTAGTTTAGCGTACCGGAGAGATGGCATGCACAATCCAGGAGGCATAGCCTCCACCATAAGCCAGATTTCGAGTAGTAATAATCTTATAATCCTTTTTAATAGAGAGCCTCCTACCTTCCCTCTGTCCTGAGCTAGGCTTTCAATCTTCTCACTTTCTTTCCTTGAGTGACGGTGCCCCAGCAGACTATCGTCTGCGTCCTTTCTTTGACCCGAACGAGGCAAATCGCCTTACCATTCGTTAACCTTTGGCTATTCATTCGAGCCAGTGTCATTCATTACTAGCCTACAAAATGGCTTTTCGGGGAACTGTTGCTGCTATTGCAGCCCTGTCGTCCCTAATCGTTCCCTCTTCTGCGTTGGATTTGGATTTGAAAACTAATCTTGTTGTGTACTGGGTTCGTCCTTCCATATTGTATCCTACTCTCCATATCTGTCTTACACTAATGACTGACATCTCTATAGGGTCAAGGAGCGGACCAGCAACGGCTCAGTCACTTCTGTCAGGAGACTGACCTAGACATCATTAACCTGAGTTTTATCAATGTGTACCCCAGCGCGTTTGGCGGCTGGCCAGGCTCTAACTTCGGCAACCAATGTGATGGCAATCTCTACGATGGCTCGCTGCTTCTCAACGGCTGTCACCAGATTTGGGAGGACATCCCTGTCTGCAAGGCGATGGGGAAGACCGTTATGCTGTCTATCGGTGGTGGAACTGCCGCCCAAGCGTTGACCAGTGATCTCGAAGCCCAATGGTTCGCTGACTTTTTGTGGTATTCCTTCGGCCCACAAAATGAGGCTTACACCGACTCCTATCCTCGTCCGTTCAAGGCCAACTCTGTCGATGGATTTGACTTTGATATTGAACAGTCCGGCAGCTTTGGTAAGCTTTCTAGCAGAACCCTAACCTTCTTGTTTCCACGATCTCCTAACCTTTCTACGAACAGGCTGGGCTACCATGGTTAACCGACTTCGATCACACTTTTCCGAGTACCCGGATCAGAAATTCTACATTTCGGGTGCGCCTCAGTGCCAGATCCCCGATCCCCAGCTTGGCGATGCCATCACAAACTCGTTCTTCGACTGGATCTCGGTGCAGTTCTATAACACTGATGAATGCTCTGCACGCGCCTTCTTCTCAGGAGGAACTAACCACTTCAACTATGCCCACTGGGTCCGTGCCATTAAGAAGAGCGCCAACCCCGATGCCAAGCTGTTCATTGGACTGCCTGCTTCTGAGGGCGCTGCTAATAATGCGGACTATTATCTGTCTCCCGCAGAGGTGAACACTCTGGTGGAAACCTTCCTGGAGCCGTTCGATAACTTCGGTGGTATCATGCTGTGGGAAGCTACCTTCGCGGAAAACAACGTCTCCCCCGATGGCCTCACTTACGCTCAGGAGATGAAGAAGGTCCTCAACCACTGCGCTCCTCCCCCGGCAACCTCGACAATCACTCGTACTGTGACCCCTACCCCTAAGCCCTCCAGTACTCCTGTCGCCTCCAGCACTCCAGCTTCGTCCCCGGCCTCTTCTTCGGTCGTTGTCTCGTCCAGCACTCCGGTGGCTTCAAGCTCGCCTCATGCTTCCTTGTCGGCTACTCCCTCGTCTAGCTCCATCGCCACACCCACCCATACGTCTTCGTCCGTTCCGGTGGTGTCATCTAGCGTGCCGTCAAGCTCAAAGCCTGTTGCGTCCAGCTCTCCGGCCTCGTCTACCGTGATTCCCTCCAGCTCTAGTGTGCCTGCCAGCCCCTCTCAGTCAATTGTTCCGTCGAGCTCCCCGGCTGCTTCTTCCACCCCCTTGAACACTCCTAGCTCGAGTGTTCCGGTCGTCTCCTCGTCGGCTATTGCCTCGAGCTCGAAGCCCTCAAGCTCCCCCGTGGTTCCTACACAGTCGCCTTCCTCGAGCACCCCAGTTGGAGCTTCCAGTACCCCCGTTGGATCTTCTAGCACCCCCGTTGGAGCTTCCAGTACCCCCGTTGGATCTTCTAGCACCCCCGTTGGATCTTCTAGCACCCCCGTTGGATCTTC
>JAXQJV010000874.1:0-13370 GCA_037042255.1 Penicillium sp. PG106-07D
TCCGTTCTGGCTACGGCTTTAAAGCAGTGGTTTGCAGAGGTTGTGGATGTGTCTTCCTGATCTACATTGAAAAAATGGGTTTGCAAAATTGGGCGTTATTTTGTATTTAGAAAAAGGGCGTTCGGGCATTTAATGTATGATAGATCTTTTACAATCACTTTGTACATGAATATTGTATTACATGTTTCATAAAGTGGTGATAGAGTGAACAGTATGTAGCACAGGTTTGGTATCTCAACAAGAACGCCATGCAGCATTTCGCAAAAATGCGATAGAATGCAAATTCACGCCAGGGTATGCTACAACTACCATCCATACTTCGACCCCGCTTCCTTCTTGTTCCTCCTTCCAGTAGCAAAACTCTCCTCCAGAGCGTCTTTCTGACTACTCGCTGCATTGACCAATTGCTGCAAGGTGTGCTTGCCGGGAGCAATGGCACGAACAGGATTGTGCTGAGTCGCAGCCATCTCGGCCTCACTGATAGCTTTGTTCGAAGCATACTCTTTATCGGTGTTGAATGTAAGAATGCGGGAGTCGGCAGAGGGGGCATTCCGGCCGAAGAGTTGCCGGCGTTCTGACTTGGAGAGGTTGAGATCGTTGGCTATTGTGTCGAGCGAGGATGATACGGAGGCATTGGTGGGGTAGTAGGCTGCATCGGTAGGTATAGACTCTGGTACTAGCGCTGAGTCCGTTGACGTTGTCTCCGCCCCGGTAGTATAGACCAAGGGTTCGTAAGTTCCCGATGTTGCCGAGACCGTGTCCATTGCAGCCGTGTCTTCGGATGATAGAGAGAAGAGGCTGACCTTTGGTTTGGGTGCCACGGGAGCAGAAGCTGGTGCTGTGGTTTGTTCTGCAGCAGCATCGACCGGCTTTGCTGCTGCAGATGCTGGGGCTGGTGCTGAAGGTGTAGGCTGAGGGGTAACTTTTGTCGTCTTCTTCTTCTTCTGATTGCGCGCGACAGAAAGCGGCCGGAACATCATGGGGTTCCCTTTAAGAGTGACTTCTCCTGCCTCTGTCTTTGTCACCGGTGAGGTCAATTGAGGCGGGGATTGTTCTGAGCTCCCTGCCACCGCAGTGATGCTGTCGTCCGCATCGGCGTTGGTGTCAAGCGCCCGACTATTTCTCATCTCCGCATCCGCCGCGCGGTCAAACCCAGGTTCAGCACCAGTCTTGAGACTGAACACTTTGCGCGTGGATGCTATCGGCGCTTTCTTCTCGCCCGTCCGTTTCGGCGCAGGCAAGAAGGAGTTGAACCCTGAAAATGCGCCGCCAGCACCTCCTCCTAGCCTGGCCTTCTTGCGCGCGGGGCCATTTTCGTCTTCCTCGCCGGCAGTTTGTTCGGGCTTCAGGTCCGGAAGAGCAATACGAATCTTGCGCGGGTTGCCGCGATCGACTTGAAAGCCGGCGGCTGCATCGGGTTTCTTGGACCTTTCGACGGGGGCTGCGGGGGTAGTATCGGGTTCAGCGTCAGAGCCTTCGGAGTCAGAGTAGGCTACTAGTGCCATTTTGAGGGTGTTGTATGGTGAAGTGATTCTAGTCACCTGAAGTTGTTGGATTTGTTGCTTTCTGTGATTGACCAAGTTGGAGCGGCGATAAGAGATACTTGGACACCTGAGCTATCAGGCAGGCAAATCTCGGGGCAATAGCTTACATAAGAAGGGCTGTATCAAGTTTCATGCCTGAATCTTAAGGCCACTAACACGCCCACCGAATTTGGGACGATTAAAGTGAGATCCCCTAAATCGGAAGAAAGTCATGAGCGAGTCGACTTTTGTGTCTCGGAAACCCTGAATTTCCCTAGTTTTCCCTAGCCTTTCCCCAAACTCTCCCAACCCCGCCGAATGCGAGGCCATTGAGGTTTGGAAGGGAATGGCACCTCGCAGATTCGTCGCAGACTCGCAGCAGAGTGGGATGGTCGATGCTACTTTCGTAACGTCATCGGCGTCATCCGGTTTCTCCGATCAAAGTCGGGGTAATTATGGGGTGGATTCGAGCTCGCGATCGGTCATTCTACGGTTGATAGTGAGGCCAGATGGAAAGCATGGCCGATTCAAGATGAGATTGATTCGTAAAGACGAAACCCGAGTACATTTCAAGACAAAGGATGTGATGAAGGTCAAAGAAAGCCAACAACCACACGTAACTCAAAAGTCGGGCCCCCCGAGGAATGCGTGTGTTTTCCCCAAGAATCAATTCTGTAGAAGAGATCAAGACTCGAAGAATATCAATAACAGCTATATCCTTGCATAGTTTCCTGTACTGGAATAATTCGAGTTGGCAGTACCTTTCTCCTATGGTCGAGGACTGACGCTGAGAGAGACGACGCTCTTTGAGAGATCAATGCGTCATTCTGGCCGCCCCTCCCCACCTTCTTTCCACCACCTCGAAAACAGCCCGTCCATCTTTCTTTCTATGGCCCTTGCCCTTTCTCTCCTGCGCTGTCCTCCATGCCGAGCTTAGGAGGTCTCTTGAAGAAGCGGCGAACGAAGGATTCTCAAACCCTCGCGTCCGAGCTGCCTGCACCTGCCGAGAACAACCAATCTTCCACCGTCCCCGATTCCCACGCTTCCCACGATTCCTCCGAAGGCGCCTCCATGCAACCCGCCGGGAGCTCGCAAGCTCCTCCGCAGCAGCCCAACAATGCCGCCAGCATTAACAACCTCATAAATAACCCGGCCAATGCCTCACAGGCCCACAGCTCCGCCCAGAGTCAAAATGCCCATCACGCACAGGGCCAGCCCCAGTCTCAGCAGCAGGCTGAGCAGCAGCAGAAACAAGAGCGCTCCACCAAGGGCAAGTATTCACAAGAAGACTTTCTGCTACAGCGGACCCTCGGCACTGGTAGCTTCGGTCGGGTTCATCTTGTTCAATCGAAGCACAATCATCGCTTCTACGCGATGAAGGTGCTGAAAAAGGCCCAGGTTGTCAAGATGAAACAAATCGAGCACACCAACGACGAGCGCCGCATGTTGAACCGCGTCCGGCATCCGTTCCTGGTCACCCTGTGGGGAACCTGGCAAGACTCGCGAAACCTCTACATGGTGATGGATTTCGTCGAAGGTGGTGAGCTATTCAGTCTGCTGCGGAAATCCCAAGTACGTGCTTTGTTCTGGATTGCACCCCCGCTTTCTTTGCCATTGCCGCCCCTCTCGTGCATCCCCTCCCCACGCGCGCAAACACAATCGCTCACATCCTCACTCTCCCTCCCTGTAGCGTTTCCCCAATCCAGTTGCCAAATTCTATGCAGCAGAAGTCACACTGGCGTTGGAGTATCTTCACTCCCATCAAATTATCTATCGTGACTTGAAGCCGGAGAATCTCTTGCTTGACCGTCATGGTCACTTGAAGATTACCGACTTTGGCTTCGCGAAAGAGGTGCCAGATATTACCTGGACGCTGTGCGGTACCCCCGACTACCTGGCGCCCGAGGTAGTCTCTTCCAAAGGCTATAACAAATCTGTAGATTGGTATGTCTCCTCTCGGCCCGTCCACCACAAATTAGCTATCTCGTGCCTAATCTTATCCCCCTCCCCGGTCATCAGGTGGTCATTGGGAATCCTCATCTTTGAGATGCTGTGCGGATTTACTCCCTTCTGGGACAGCGGGTCCCCTGTGAAGATCTACGAGAATATTCTGCGTGGCAAGGTCAAGTACCCACCATACCTGCACGACGACGCTGTCGATCTGCTGTCACAATTGATCACCGCCGACCTGACCAAGCGTCTGGGCAACCTTCACGGGGGCCCCGAAGATGTCAAGAACCACCCCTGGTTTGCCGAGGTCACTTGGGATCGATTGGCTCGGAAGGACATTGATGCACCCTATATCCCGCCCATCCGGGGCGGCCAAGGTGATGCCAGCCAATACGACAAATATCCCGAGGAGACGGAACACTATGGCATTCAGGGTGAAGATCAGTACGTTTTGTGCTTCAGCCTCTTTTATCAAGGACTCTTGCTAATTATCTCTCCCAGGTACGGGCATTGGTTCCCCGACTTCTAAGAGTGCTTGTATGATTTATGACGAGACGAAAGGCTCGCGCACCGGCGCGGGATTTGGATTTCGCACTGGGGCAGCCCGCAGGAGACGCCATTGAAAACCCCTGGAAGTGATCTTATATCTATGGAAAATCTCACCGATCTCATTTATAGCAATTGGACCCGAAGTTTTATTCTTTGTCGCTTGGGTCTCGGAGGAGGTTTTCTTTAGTGGTTTTGGATTTGGCTTTTTTTTGGCTGTTGTTTTCTTTAACTGTTTCGATATACAAGGGGGATTTTCCTGGATTCCTCTAAATCCCGAACCCAAGAACTTTGCCCATAATGTACAAGGGCTCTCTGGCCATCTCTATTCGTACACGGATCTCTTCAGTGGATCGTCATTTCCGTCCTCGGCCGTAGTAGACGATATGTCCTGATACTTCCAGATCGTCAGGTTGGTGAACTGAATATCTCTTACAGAGACAAGCCAGTGGCGTCTCCGCCCATCTTCTTCCTCTCCTCGTTCATGCGGTGCATGTAAGTGCGGCTGACGACGTTCCACATGTTGATGTACTTCTCCATGCAGCTGGACATGCAGGAGTTCTCCTTGGAGGAGATCGAAGAGCCAGGGGCAGTGACACAGGCATCGAAGCAGTGCTCGTTGATTTTCTGAATTGCCATTGGGTTAGTGTATGCGCAGAGCAAAGTGTGCGCGTCGGGATGAATGACGTACTCCAATAAGAGCGCGGGCGT
This sequence comes from Penicillium sp. PG106-07D, assembly GCA_037042255.1. Taxonomy (NCBI): domain Eukaryota; kingdom Fungi; phylum Ascomycota; class Eurotiomycetes; order Eurotiales; family Aspergillaceae; genus Penicillium; species Penicillium sp. PG106-07D. The sequence continues at coordinate 4,731 of JAXQJV010000874.1, forward strand.
TGACCATAGCCTGCTCCTGCTGGACCTGCTGCAGGAGGGCAGACTTGATGTCCTCGTTGGACTTGGGAGAGCTGGAGCCAAGGAAAGACATGGTGGATGGAAGATTGGAGATGTGTGGAGGTGGAGTATAATCGACGGAAGACGTTGGTCGAGAGGTTATGGGAAATCTGAGAAAGGCGCGGAGCTTCGGAGTGTGGCTGGTGGTGGGCCTGCGCCACATGCAATGTGGACACCTTACAGTTAAGTACAGCATCACAAGACAGACCAGCGAGAGAGGGAGAGAGGACACACTACTCTCCTTGAACTTAATACTCACTCTTCAATTCCCCAGTCGCAACCTTTCCTCTTTTGACCCATTTATTGGACCTCTGACTGCCACTCTCTCCTTTTCTCGTCATTTCACTACTCTTCTTGTTTACTTTCTCCCTCCTCTCCGCGGGTTCTCGGGGTCCTGGCGACACCGTCACCATACTTGCTTCCAATCGAGTCCCCCCTCCCACTTTCGTTCGCTCCTTGAGCTGCCCACCGATTGGGCCCTAACTCCATACAATGCGTCTCCCGAGTCTATCTTCTCTGCTATGTCTGGCTGGCTTGGCGTCTGTCCCCGTCAATGGCTATGCGGGCGACGACCCCAATATTAAAAGCATCCCGGTAAGTGCTGTGTGTTCCAATGCCTATGCGCTACCGAGGTACTGACCTGTCGATGTGTAACAGCTCCGAACCCACAGTCTTTCGCCGGTATGAGATTCTACCAGCCATCTAAGCTTGGATATGCTGGATTCACCAAGCTCCGAGAGATATTGTGGGGAATTCGACCTTTGTTGACAAGCTGGATAGCCATACCTTGATTCGGATTTCCAAAGCCGCTGGTTCGACTTCGGAGGAGATACGGTGATTCGCGCCGATAAGTGAGCTCTGCTCTATGCCTTGGGATCCTATTTTTGCTCAATGATACTAATGGACATGCCATCTGCAGGTATATTCGCTTGACCGCGGACCGCCCGTCGCAGCAAGGATGGGTCTTCTCTCGCGTTCCTCTAACCGCAACGAATTGGGAGGTGAGACCACGATGAACACCTGCTTAGCACTCCCATGCAATTCACAAAGCTCATTTCCATTCCAGATCGAACTTGAATTCGAGATTCATGGCCAAGGCAACCTCCACGGCGATGGCTTCGCCCTTTGGCTCACCAAGCAGCGCGCCACCCAAGGCCCTGTCTTCGGCTCCACCGACCGCTTCGAGGGTCTCGGTATCTTCGTCGACACATACAAGAACAACCGCCCGGGCGTCTCCTTCCCCTACGTCATGGCCATGATGGGTGACGGCTCGACCACCTACGACCAGGCCCACGACGGCAAGGCCAACGAGCTGGCTGGCTGCTCGGCTCGCGGCCTGCGCAACGCCCCCGTCCCTACCAAGCTCCGCCTCACTTACTTCCAGGACAAGTCCTTGACGTTGGACCTGCAGTACAAGACGGAGGATACCTGGACCAACTGCTTCACCCTCAATGCCGAGGATACCAACATTGCCATTCCCTCCGTCGCGTACCTGGGTCTCTCCGCCGAGACCGGCGAGCTGAGCGATAACCACGACATCATCTCGCTGAAGGCGGAGAACCTGTACGCGCTGAACCGCAACGCTGGCAGCAAGGGCTCCGACGGCCCCAAGAAAGGCGGTGGTCGTGGCAGCAGCCGCGCCGGCCAGAAGGAGTCTGGCAGCTGGTCCTGGTTCCTCTTCAAGGTTGTGATGTTCATGGGTGCCTGTGTGGGTGGCTACTTTGGCTGGACGATTTACCGGACGAAGGCGCGGGCCTCGCGGTTCTAAGGAGGTTTGGGACGCATATCAAAAAACAAATTGGCAAAAAGGATAAAGGAAAAAGAAACAGAACAAGACTTTGTGCCAACCACTTCCCCCTTCCCCCCTCCTCTTTCTATCTCTTGTTTTCTTGGCTGTCGAACGATTCGGTCTTGCATAGCCTTTGACGTTTTACTTTTGTTGTTATTTGCGTTGTCGAGGCAGCTTTTTCTTGGTCTATTTTGAAATGAATCCAGTCATGATTAGTTCGTTATTCGCATATTCGTGGTTTCCAGGTCCAACGGAATCCCCCTTTGATATTAGATATGCCGATGACGAGGCTCACTCGGTGTGATAGCAATATTCTATGTCAATTGCTCATGAAATACTCTGGCGACTCGCTCTGCCTTCTTTTAGTGACTCGCTAGGCGCTAAACCCTCCAAACATACATTGACTCTCCTACTGGCCCCAAAGTCCAGTAATTTGCAAATTCGTTCCTCTTCGTCACTCAGGCAAAAAATCCTCGTTAAGGTCGGTCCAACTGGAGCTGAACAGTAGAGCCTAGTATGCCAGGCTATATGGCAAGGCCTTTAGAATGCAGACCCCAGTAGTGTTGCAGATCTGGGGCTAAGAATTTGGCATGCAAAGTCCTTGAGTCAATTGTTGCTTTGAAGCCGGTGCAACAAGGCGGGTATCATGTAGGTATCTGTGTAATGCAAACGCTGGTCAAATGTAAAGAAAGATCATAACAAGTCTCAGCAGAGACAAGACTGGCCTGCCAGGTATTCTCTGGTCTTGGTCAAGCTCGCGCCCTCTCCTCACTCCACATCCGATCCACGATCTGAAACACCTCCGTGACGCCGCGCATCACATCATCCTCTATCCCCAACGCGCTATATCGGTGCTGAATCTTGTCCGGATGCCAACGCACCCGCTCCGTCTTCAAGGTAGCCAGCAAATCCGCCATCGGCGCATGCCGCATAAACTCCTCCACCGCATCCGGACTCACATCGCGCCGTTTCCCACTCTCAACCGGCCAAAAGAGCAAATTGCGAAGGTGCGGACGATCCTTCTCGGCCTGCGCTTCCTCCGTCGACACAGCAGCCCTCTCGACGACCCGGCCAATCTCCTCCCACCTCGCCAAATACTCCCTCCAAACCCCCTCCCAACCCTTCCTCCTCCTCTTTCTCTCAGCGCCTCGCCTCAAACTCTCCTCCATCGCCCGCTCAAATGCCCACCGCTCCCTCTCCCTCGCACCAGCCTCACCCTCCCTCGCTCGGGCCTGCTTCCTCTCCGCCCGCAGTCGCTCCTGCTCCTCCAGCATCCCCTCCCGCGTACGCTCCCACATCCGCGACCGCACATACGCTGCGTACTCCTCGTCGGACATTTGCTCCAGTTCCCCGTCCGGTCCCTTGGGTACCTCCGGAACGGCGTAGTTGTGGATAGGCTGGCCGTAGACGGATTCCCAGTATGCAGCGCCTTCGTCGTCGCCTAGCGCGTCGAAGAGGGATTCGCGGAATGCAGCGCTCGGTGAGAGGGGGGGTGGTTGGGCTGGGTCATCGTTGGAGGGGGGTTCCCGTGAGCGATGGCGGTGTCTGTGTCGGCGCTTTGAGGGACGGGATGAGACTTTGTGGTTGTGAGTGTAGTTGTGTGGGCTGGCGCGACGCTTTTTGTGCTCGCTTGAGGTGTCGTGTCGGCGGTTGTCACGGTGGTCGTGGTGTTTGCTGCTTCGGGAGGAGCTGCTCTTGAAGCGGAAGCGGCCTTTGCGTTGGGTGGGATGTGTGTATTCGTCTGAGGGTTGTGCCGTTGAGGCGTCGCCATCAGGCTGTGGTGTGGCCATCCTCAATAGTGTGGGATATGTAGGAGTAGCGTCATGGCGAGCACAGGTCGAGACGGTGTTTGAGTGAATGGAAAATGAGGTCAGTCAAATCCGTCGCCATTGTGGTTGCTTATCGTGCTTATCGTCTTTATCTTATCGCTCATCTTATCAGAGGTCATGTGAGGGCAAGCAAACACTACAACATTGCATCTAACTAAACTTCGTTGTCTTAAAGATCTGTCGGTTTTGAAACTGAGAGAATGGGAGCACCACTTTTTCGCATTCATTGATTGGCAGTAGAGCGTATTGGCAGCCAATTATCCCGCTTTTTCGATTGAAGTCTCGGGCTTCTGCGAGAAGGACACCAAATTAGAAGTTCAAGTCCAGATGCATTCAAGTACGATAAGCCTGTCGTCTGCAACGCGAGTAGATACAACTCCCAACCAACCAAACACCACCACCATCCCAGATGGGGGTCCCAAGGCACCAACTCCGCTGAACCGCGGTGAATCACCGACAAAAGCGCACACTCGGAGATCATGTGCGGTATTGCACCATATTTTTCTTGATCTCATCAACAATCTCAATAGCCTCCAATGCATTCCGCGCTTCAAAATCGTAGCGCTTCTGTTCCGTGGCATCGTTGCCACGCAGAACGACCACACGGAAACTCTTGGGGTGTCTCCGGCTGACCTTGGAGCCGACCACTTCATTGAAATTGATCGAGCGCGTCTTAGCATTGGAGACTGTTTTCCCGGTGTCACCGGGCATGATGTGCATGTAATCGTTGTCAAACATCAGAATGCGATGGTTCGAGGCTGTGAATGACATGGGTTGCTTGCGATACACATGGTAGCGGCGGTAGTAGCCGCCGATGAGGTCTTGTTTTTGCGAAGACGAGGGCAGATTACTCTTCTTCCCCTTTTTGACTGTGCTTGGATTGCTGCTGTCCACCATCAAGGGTGCATTCGGTGAAGAGCTGCCAGGTGAGCCTCCCATGGTAAGAGGGCCAACACCAAATCGGCGGCGGACAAGGTCAAGCTCTGTGATATTTCCCAGTGCCTCAACAGTGCGGTCCAGAGGTGCAATCGTGTTTGACCCCATCACCTTGAGGATATAATTTCCCTTGTCCAGGCCCCAGCGCTTGCAGACAGAATCCAAAATCTCTGCTATGTAACTGTCCGAAGATGTGTTCATGGTCATGACATGAGCAGAAGCTTCCAGGTTGATATAGCGGATCTTTAGTGTCTTGGAGACACCGAGTCGAGGAGTGGCATGGGAGACTGGGACCGCGGGTCGATCTGCAGGGGTCAATGTGTTATCATTTAGGGCAGATGGGAATGGTTGGCCTAATATGGGGTTCAGACGGCCCATAACCGGCTTGGGGCCAGACGGTGCGGGCTGCGCAGGTGCAGCCCCGGGAACAGCGACGTTTGCCGGTTGGTCGTCTTCTTCCTTGATATCCTCCCTATACTGAGGGTAAAGTCGGTCGTTCTCTTCAAACTCAGCCTTGGATGCTTCTACCAAGGCAAACTCATCGTACGGTTTGCCTCGTGAACGTCCTCGTGACTTGGCTGCTTGGTTGTTGTTCGAAGTAAAGTCCGTCATGGGAAGGTTTCGTCCAAGCGCTGGGAAATCGTACTCGACCTCTCCGTCGTCAACCATGCGAAGAGCCCATCGATTCACGGTCAATTTTCGACGCTCGATAGCCGGGTCGCGCCCGTCTTCCGAGTATTTCCAAAGGGCGAGACCAATCGTCTCCGCGACGGTGATTGGAGAAGGATGGGATCTGAGCTTCGACTCTCGTATGACCGGCAAGTCCATTGGCTCCTCAGGATCCGATGAAAAGGGAAGGTAAATCTTCAGGTATAATGGATCATCCAGACCCCGTCCCGAAAGAACCTGGAATTTCTCCACTGGGTTGCTCGGTGCACGACTACGAGACTTGAGCTGCTTCGTCAACAGGCTGACTGGCTGAAGTGTGCTGATAGGTCGTGGAGGTGGCAGATCTTGCAACACTGGGCCTGGAGTTTTTGATTTTCGCGGCGATGCATTCGGACCGGGTCCAGTTCCGCTAGGCAGTTTCATCAGGGCCATTGGTGAGGATGAATCCAAGGGGCCGGTCATGCCTACCCCCGTCAACAGTAGCGAGCCAGAACCTGCTGTGGCATCAAAATCGGAAGACAGTGCAGAGCCAACAGACTCGGCGCCTGAGTCTTCGTCTTCGTCTTGCTCATGCAAGTCTTCGAGCATGATACTATCAGCTCCCCGACTGCCTGTCCTCTCACGTCGCCTTCGAGGACGGTCTACTGCTTGCTCCGCGGTAGAGAATTGGACCTGTCCCGGCTTAAACCCATGCGTCTCGATTTCGTTGTCGGTAGACAAATCACTGCTCGTTGTGGTATCTCGACGGGGCCGTTGTTCTTTTTTCGGCATTGTCGTGCCCAGCGACCCTGTCCGGTAATGGCCTGCCACGCTCTGAGTCGAAGGAGATGTTATCATAACTTCTGGTCGCTCACGTTGTTCAATCGAGCGGATGGGTGAGGATCCAGCTCGGTCCCGTCGCACGGGCATCTTGGAAAACTTGATTTGGTCGACAACACTATCTTTTGTCAGGAAGTCAGGCCACACATCGTATGGATCATGATGCCCACCTTTGCATGTTGTCCACCTCTTCGTCGCTGTCATCACTCAGCTCGCTGCTATCCTCGTCATCCTCTTCCGCTTGGCGCTGAGCCTCCTGCTGACGATCCCGCCTGCTCTTCTTCTTCCCAGTTCGCCCAGGATGGCGGCGCCCTGTAAGGTCCACATGACTTTTGCCAGTCACCATGCCTCCCTCGTCGTCCTCGCCGTCTTCGAGGCCGAGGCCTTGAAGTTCATTTCTTGCTGCATTCGCATCTCGCACGGCTAGCCGGTAGTATTCCGAGGAGACAGCTGCGGTGGTGGGAATCGGGGGTGAGTGGGTGCGTTTGACGTCGGCATTGTTTGTTGATGCAGAGGACCAGCCCGCAGCGCGGAATCCAGGAGTGTTCAGGACGGAGTTGTTGACGTTGATCAAGCGATCTCCGATCCCATCTTTGATCGTGGAGAGGTAAGTGGAGCGTAATTGCCAGATGGTGAAGCTAGGCCTGGGTCAGTTTACAATGACCGCGGAGCCAAGGACAGACAAGCGTGCATGCCCGGCGAGACTTACTCTTCATTGTGGAGAAGAGACATGTTCTCAGTCTCATATGTAGCTCAACTCTCCCTCGGCGGCAATAGGGCACGCTGCACGGCGGGTGGAGATCTTGTGGTTGTGGTTGTTCCCGGTCAACGAGGGGGGGAAGCTGTCAGCTCTGCCAGCGCATACGCCCAGAGCTGTAGGCCGTGAACAGAACAGTGGGTCTTCGAAAGGACAGCAGAAGGAGTGTGGCTTAAGCAGGACCAGCCTGAATCGAAAGGAAAGTGTCGCGCAAGCCAAGCGGTCGTTAACAGTGCGGCGCAGGGCCAGGCATGAGCATGTGGTGTCGGAGGTCTAATCGGTGGCGGTTGTCTCTCCGCAGATCTCCTTCCCCTCCCGCACCGCTTGCCCTCCCTCCAGCTAGTGCTGCCCTGTACTCTTAACAACCCCTAAAGTTACCATACCTGGATTCTTAAGTCTGCATCGGTTAGTTGATGATTTCTATACGAGAAATATGTGAGTGTTTTTTGCGCGGATGTACCAACAGTCATCGCCATCGAGTCGAAGGACAATTTTCTTCGACTTCACCATGTCGAAATATACCTCCGCTCGCTAGCAAGACGTGGACGCAGGAATACACCTCCAGCCTTTTCTACAGCAAGCAAGGTGCTCGACTGGCACGCAAGGACCTACCTCCCAATTTTATGATCCTGAATAAGGTATCTACAGAACCATCATATTATTAGGTCATGCCAATAGTGTATTGGAGCTGGACGGCTCTCAGCAGGACTACTTCCACCAATGAAAATAATTTCTGCTAGAATCCAGGTCTATTGCTCTAAATCATATGCGATGACTATCCATTGTAGGCCAAGAGACATGCGGCCAATGTTCAATAGGTGGTTGCTTCATTCTGTCCTTCCTCACAGATTTACTCAGAATATTCCAGGTCCACTCGACTTTGGAGACACCGTAAGGTACCTAGAGGTTGTGAAGGTACTGTTCAGAGATGTTGCCCCAGGGGCTTGGATCATATCCTCAGTATCCACTAATTGAGCTATCTCAAGTCGATTAAGTATGTCGCCGAGCTTCAAATAGGCAGGGTTTTGAATGGCTAATACACATAGAAATTTCTCGACTAAATCTCGAAACATCAAGACGCTTAAATAGGTATGAATGGGATAAAATTACCCAACCTTGGAAGTTGGTTACTAAATGAACTCGATCTGGACTATAGTACAACCCCCAAAAACCTACCACTGCACACGATGAGAAACCATGCGCCACTCAGTGACATACGCCCGTAAGCGTCTAATCAATTCTTGAGCCATCTAGCACTTGGCAGGGCTGGGAACGCCCTTGCACTTGGTGCTAGTCTTGCCACCAGTGACGCTGACGCTGTTCCAGGTCCAGCCGGAGCAGGCGCCCGAGGCACACAGGATGTAAACGTCGGTCGCACTGCTGGTAACAGTTCCCTTGACGTTGCTCAGGGTCAGGCCGGTGATGGGGACGCCGCCGGTGGGAGTGCCAGTGGGGCTGCCGTTCTGGTAGTCCTGCTCAATGACGATACCGTACTTGGTGATCCCAGACAGGGTGATGTCCTTGTAGGTGACGCCCTTGACGGAGCCAGTCGCGCCGTAGACGGTCTTAACGCGGACACCTGTGATTTGAAAAGGTCAGTCTACATGATCGATCGGCGTCGGATGGTCTTTCTACGTACCGTTCTGCGAGTTCTTGATGGTGCAGTTCTCAATGTTGACCTTGTTCACGGCGTTGTCGGAGCGGCCACCGACGGAGCCGATGGAGATACCGTGTCCTCCAGAGCAAGTGGCACCGGTGAAAGAGATATCCTTAGATGAAAGAGC
>JAXQJV010000875.1:0-12566 GCA_037042255.1 Penicillium sp. PG106-07D
ATCCTCGTCACGCTCACCCTCACCAGCACGCTCCAGACCACGCAGAACCTTCTTCCAGATCTGCTCGTCGACATTGAGCGGCTGATCACCATAAGCACCACTGCGCAGACGCTCGATAAGCTCACGCTCAATCGCACGCTCCACCTTCGCCGCAGACAAAGCCTTCCGCTCACGAGTCTCCTCGCGCCGGCGGATCTTAGGCGCCAGCTTGGGCACAATCTTCTCACCGAGACGATCCTCCTCCTTGGCAATGTTCCTCATGCGAATTTGCACCTGCGTCAGGCGGGTGAGACGCTGCTTGCACTTGTGGACCAGGAACTTGGGCCAATAGATCAGGCGCTCGTCGAGTTGCTCCAGCGCCTTGGCATAGTTGGACGACAGGCGCACCCGCTCCCACCACTTGCTGGGCATGTGGGCACGTTCGATGGTTTTCATATACAGGTACATGTTTCCGGTCTCGGGGTCGGAGCGCACCGTCGCATACCGCGAGTTGGCGAGCGGGCAGGACTGCCGATTGCACAGGCCGGTGACATTGTGTTCATTGCGGCAGAAATTTTGCTCCTTGGTGGTCCTGAATTGAGGAAAAAATTTTCAAAAGGTCAGCAAAATGCCTTTTCTATCTCATTTTGCAATTCGATGTTGGGTGCCAGCGGTGTCGAGACCGCCAGACTGTCACAGCGAGAAAATTCTCTGCATCGGGGTAGATCAAGCAAGGCACTCACTTGAGTTTATAGGAGCAAAACTGCTGGTTAATAACCTGCCAAACAATCTCGTCCGACATGATGGGGCAAGGAACGATGTGGTGTTCGGTGCTGAAGAGCCGGTGCCCAGGTGTTGATCGAAGAAAAAAAAACGTAGCAGTCACGTGATAGGGCTTATCGATAGGCGCCAACACTGGCCCGCAACATCGGATCTGAGCAGAGATAACCAAAACAGTTTTACATTGAGCGTATTTAGCAATGTGATTCGAAATCAGCTAGTGTCACAACCCGGGTATATGCAATTCGTCTATGGCGCTGTGCAGTAGGTTCAAATTACTCATTGTGGCCAACCACCTTCGACCTGCGGTTGACTGCCCTCCCACTCACTCCCATTAACCAACTGGTTGCTCTGATCCGAGTCATCGCCGGCCAATTCATCAGCGAAACCCCATCCCATAGACTCCAATTCGCGAACAAAAAAGTCCCGTTCCTCTTCCATCATGCTGGCACCCTCGCTTCCAGCCATGACATCCTTGTACTGACGTAAATGCCACCAATGTGTCAGTCCACGCAGAGCCTGCTCGAGAGGTAGAGCTTCTTCAACCTCGGCATCGACGTCCGAGCCAGCAAGCCAGTCATCCCGAAGCTCTGGCCGGCAGTAAAGGTAGATTGCGGTGATGACGCGCATGTTGCTCTGGCGCCACTTGCGGCCACAGTAGGGTACTTGCGACTTAAACAGTTTGAGAGTGTAGAAGCGAAGATGAGGGTCCGGGATCTTGAGACCCTTTCGGAGGATCGTGCTTGACTTGTACTGCACGAGGAGGAGACAGCGATGGGCTTTGTCGCGGGTGATCTTCTGCATGATGTGAAGGTAGTTGATGGCAGAGAAGAAGTTGCGGAAGGAGAAGACCGTGATGGGCTCCTTTGGAAGAGGAGCCGTGGGATAACCAAGCTCGTCAACTTCAGGGCGTGCCGGGCCGTCCAAGATACCCGGGACAGCACCTTCGGGGGAGAGGCTGCGAATAGCGCTGCGACTGGTGTTCAAGTTGGGACGATGACGGGAGATAGGAGGCGGGACAGCTTCATCCTCACTCTCAGTGTCACCATCAGCCGGTTGCTGAGCTCCCAGCGCATAGTCCGAGTGTGTGCTGCAAAAATGGAAGAAACTAGGAAGCATCAATGCTTAGCGTTATTCAATAGGAGAAAGTCGATGGCGTTTCACTTACGCCAGATCCTCTCGGTCATTCCTCTGGGCTACAGCCTGGTCGACGTCCTGATGGGCAAACATCTTCAGAATCAGTGGCAGGTAATTCGAGTCAAGTAGCAACTGAGTCATGTATTCGAATTTCAAGACGTCTGCCAGAGTTAGCAAGGCGCACATTTCAAGGACGCGGATCATTGAGAGTCAGACTTACGAGATCGCTTGAACCACTTCAACAAGAGGAGTAGAGTGCCGGAAACTGCTTTGCCGGTGATCTCTCGCAGCCGAATATTGTCGAGTTCATCGATGAAAGGATCAGACAGAAAGTCTGCAGATGAACCGTTCATACCGTGGCCATTACTAGTTGATAATTAGAAAATGTCGTAAACTTGGGGTTTCGCCTTCCGTACCTCGTATTCTGAGAGTTCTGAGAAGCCGCCTGATTCACAACAGCACTGACATTTGTCAGAATTATCTTCAGGAAGACAATCGTTATGGATTGGAGGTGAGCTAAAGTTTGACCCTGATAGTAAGGACTGTCAGCACGGTATTTTCGTTCGCAATAATCACAGAGCTACTGACATAGAAGCCTTCCACAGCATCCAGTCGTCGCTGTACATCTGGATCATCTGTTTCTTTCTTGTGGGGTTTTGTCTCATCTTCAGACAGGTCCAGATTTTCCAAGTCTCCGGTGGTATCATCGAGTGGCGGGAAATCGGGAACTCGCTGGTGAGATTGTTCGAGGTTCCAACCCCGGTCGTACTTCATAAAGTTCTCACGCTCTTCCCACAACTGTTGCATTGCCCGCGTCATCTTCACATGGGTGGAAAAAAGCTTGCCAGCTTCAATAACAGACGCGGGTACATCGCTGCCTTCCCAACGCTTACCCACCAAGATGTCCTGTCGCTCGGTGGTACCCTTTCCGCCAATGCGATTACTGGTGTCATCCAGCGGAGGGTACATAAGGGGAAAATTCTGATTGGTCTGATAGTTCTGCTTCTTGCCAGCCTTGCCTCCAGGACCTATGGGAGAGGGTGGCGGAGACGGGGCGGGTGTCGCGATATGGACGGCCTGTTGAATAATAGAGCCATTTCCACCGGAAATTGATGGACCAACTCCGCAGAAAAGACCACTGGAGGAGATTGATCTGCTAGGATGCTGCGGTAGGGGAGGTAAAATAGAGTTGTTCTCAAGCTCCAGAGGAACAATCGAGGGAGGAGGATTGTAAGAAGGGTATTTGGAGGTGATCTCTTGTCGGAAAATATGGTAGTCGAGGGGATTGGCGGTCAAGAATGGCGTTCTGCGATTCGCAGCATCCTCTTCAGAAATCAAAGGGGGCTCCAAGACCTCTTTGGTCTTCTTCAGTTGGTCGGTGCCACCGAAAACGAGAAGAATCGACTTCCATAGCAAGAGAATGATTCTTGTGAGGGGTATGTTAGCAGACTCGTCCCATCTCAGTCGCGCGATGATTTCCACAATGGTGACCAGTAGACAAGGGTTCGATTCGGCAAGTGCGTCACGGATCAAAGTATTTCCAGCATCTCGAGCTTCTTGCCGTCGACCGACTTCAATCGCAAAGTAGAGTAGGGTGAGCACTAGGTTGGCTTCTCGCTCAGGTGCAGCAATATCTCCTGGGTTGAGCCGTTCAAAGTCGATCCCATCTGGGTCTGGGCCAAGCGTGGCACGGTTCTTATCAAACAGCTGAGATAGTCGCAAGATCAAGACTGGGATACCAGAGCATTGCTGGAGAAGAGTTACATTCTTCTCGATCCAGGCAATTTGCAGTGATTTTGATTGAGGCGTTTCGGCCGCTGACAGGGCGTCCATGTTTGCGGGATAGTCAGGAGCGCTTTGCCCACCGGTGACGCCCCATACACCGGTGACAGCGTAGCAAATATTCTCCAGTGCCTCCAGGCGCACAGAAACGTCCATGTGTTGTAGATTGTCCAAGGAGCGCATGATGAATGATTGACGCAGGTCCTCAGGTACCTCAATCCACGACCGCCCACCAGCACCCGAGGCATTACTTTGCTGGCAAAAAGCCCCCCATTGCCTTTCGAAAGTGGCTTTCATACCCGTCAGCATGACGCGATCAAATTCGTTGTATTGAAACCATTCTTCCAGCTCGTCTGGGAATGGCTGCGCATCGGCATATTCGAAGGCATACGCCGGCTGTTCAACCTTCGGCATCTCTTGTACCAGCCTCCGCAGCTGAGCCAAGCTGAGCGAGTCCGTTGGGCGGTCCGCAGTCTGCTGCACAGGTGCGGGGGGAGGAGGCTGTAATGGCGGCGGGGGTGCCGATCTGTCTCGTCGCAATTCGGGTCGTTTGGCGATTGACTCCGGCTGTGAGGACGATGTCATCGCCTCATGTGCGGCGGATAAGGCCTGCTCTTGCCGTAGACCCTCCGCGACCTCCTCCATCAATTGAGCGTCCGAGACGGGGGAGATATCCGTGCCAGTATGATCCACTTCATCAGCCTTGACGATGTGGTGTTCCGGTTCAGACAGATCTGATTTGGGAGCAGCGGCTGAAATGTCCATCATGGTTGTCTTCCAAGTACGTTCAACTTTAATAAGAATGATTCACCGGACGGTTGAGCGCAGCGAGGGTGGAGATGGATAAGAGGCGTAATATGGCTGATCGGAAAAGGAGGAACATTAGGGAGATCGAGGTGTAAGATGAAAGTTGAAACGCTCTGGGATCGAAGTAAGCTCGGCTGTAGGATCATGTCGCAACTGCCGCCATGATTGTAACAGGTTTGGATTGGATATACTCGCAACAGCTCACCGCGGAGCTGCGGTGATCAACGATGGTTGATATCAGTCACGTGGTTTACTGGTATCGATGGCCAGCCTCTCCTCCGCCATGGGCTCGTCGCTTCCAACAAAAGAACCAGGCCCGACATCAGGCACTCAACCTTCATGAGAGCAACGAGTCATGGTGTATCTCGATCTCTGCTCTGATGTAGAACAAATGAGAGCCTTAGGATTTTTAGCTGTAGACTTTGCATCCAAATGGAATCCCTCGTCAATAATGTCAGAAAACGTGTACAGAGTTGGGAGAGATAGAGATGACTTGTAGTTGCTTAACACTATATAACAAAAGACTCGCACTTCCCTCAACGACCGGCCACGGTAGCCCAGTGGTCTTGGTCACGTGTACTCTTCCGAATTGGTGTAGTGGCTAACATCGTCGTCTCTCACACGACAGCCAGGGGTTCGATTCCCCTATTCGGAGTTTATTTCTTTTTTGCTTGTCCACCTTATGTCTCCCGTCCCCAACCCTATTCATCATGATTGTTCTTTCATCTAGAACCCAGGTTTAGGGCGAAAAACTACTTCTCAACAGTGTCTTTTTGGGGGGGGGGATAAGGAATTTATAAAGGTACCTAATGCGCACTATGGAATGGACTGGGGGTTTAATCTATGTTTCGCGGGACTGACCTTCGTCGTGGTCGCAAAATATATTTTGACGGCCCACCTAGGAGATGTCTCTGCCCATGGATATTCGTTTACGGCCGATGAGAAATTTTAACAACTAAAAATTGCAAGAAACAATAACCGGAATGCTGCAGGTGACTTTACAGCATCTTCTCAGTCCGATTTGCCCGATTCACCGCGTCGTCGTTTCAACCTCCGCGCCTCCCATCGTTGCCAACCGGCTTCAGCCAAGTCTTCACTTACCACCAGATCCCGAATGCGCAAAAGACGAGACAGGGTCAGGTCGGTCGCCCAGTCGATCCATCCTGTGCGTCGGAGCAGGCCAGTGACCACAAACCAGCCACAGGCACACACGAAGCCTGCAGCGGACCCTGCGAGTACCTGTCGGGTAGTATGGTAGCTCAGGTAGACACGACTGGCCGAGACCGCAACCGCACTGGCACACAGCCCCACCGTCGAAGTACTTCGGAGCAAGAAATCGGAGTAAGGGTAGGAGTTTGCGTAGGATGGAGAGTGTCGGAAAACGAGAAAGAGAGTCAAGTAGACGGCGAAATAGGTCATGAATTGGGCATGAGACGAAGGCATGCCATAGCCCTTGCCGAACATTTCTGCAGACGCAATATTGCACCCGTCAGCGCCCACTTTCTGCGATGATCACGGATTTGACTCAAGATTCAAGCGAAAAAAATAATACTCACCCTTTGGACGCTCTTCTTTAATGATCCGTTTCAGCACAAAGTTTAGCGCCTCACAACCAAGTTGTCCAGCGAACATCAAGACCACCTCGACCTCTCTCGAGGCCCAGACCAAGGTGGCATAGGAGATACAGAGGGCCTGAGGCACAAGAGCCAGCCATGCCGATGCGAATGACAATGGATCCTCGGGGTTCTATCATTGGGAGGGTCAGCCCGTTGCAGCCCGAAGCCAACAACGCAGAGGGGAACAACGCACGTAGTGGACGTGAGTCAAAGACAGCGAGGCCAGCGGGGTGTCGCCCATTTTGAAATCTCACCCCTTCAAACAAAAGGCCTAGCCAGGAGAGTGAGAGTGGCAATGAGTCGAGGAATCACGAAGACCGAGAGGAGTTGAAGGTGCACTCTAGTCCCACGCCACTACTCCGTCAGTGAGCTGGTCATTAGGCTCGGCCCGATGAAGGGATAAAGAGACGATAAGACACCGATAAGAATCCGATAAGATAACAGCAGGACGAAAACACAACCACGGCGGGGCGCAACCCGCAGGAGGAGGGGGCAACTAGTGACTCTGCCCATTGACACAAAACTAAAATTCCCTTCAGGCACCAAAGGGGATTACCTCTTTTCTCTCTCTTCCTTCTTGCCTTTCTCGCTAAGGTTCTCCCCATCTCTTTCTTCCTTCCATCTCACCTTCTGCTCGTTGCCTATTCACCCTCATCTCATCTTTTTGTTCCAAATCATGACGCAGTCCCTGTCAATGTATACTCCCGCTTTCTTGTTACATCATTTGATAGACCCCTCTCCAGCGCAGTGGACTCGCCCAGACCGAGCACGAATAGTCCGCCCAAGAATATCCTGATTGTGGGATATATCCCGAGCTCCAGCGGATTCTTTTATGGGTGCTGACTGAAAGCAACTGTACAGACAACAACAGTTCCGCGGTTTCTTTGGTCGCCACCGGGGTGATTTAAAAACCCGCTCGCCATCTCCACTCCAGTTCTTGTACGCTATCCTTCTGCGACGGCAGCCATGGCCGCTGCCTACTAAAACCAACGGATTATCTAGTCGTATGGGCAGTGCGACTACGATTCTATAAAGCTTTACAGTCAAAAGATCTTTGGGCTCCTGACTTTTGAGTCCGTCACTTTCAGGGCTGATCACACCATGCCCGATCACCAGGCCGAGGACGACCGATCAATCGAGTTGTCCTCCATCGCCGCCATCTACCCAGAGATCAAAATCGATCCGGATAATTGGTTCAAGGCGACGCTTGAGCTGTCCGTCACCCTCCCGTCGCCTACTCGAATCTCCTTCCAGCAGCCGGTCGATGTCGGCCTTCCGCCGGCACTAACCCCGCCAACCTCCGTCGATGGCTTCAAAGCCGATCTGGGCCAGGCTGCAGCCCAGGATATCCACGTTCTCTCGCATCTCCCCCCCTTGAAGCTGAGCATCGAGCTTCCCGAGGGCTATCCTACCGAGAAACCCCCGATCGTCCGGCTTACGACCCATCCGTTATGGCTCCCGCCAACAGTCCTCACGAAACTGATCGACGACTGCAATAGATTGTGGGAAGAATGCGGGCGGGACATGGTTGTCTATACATACATTGATCATCTCCAACAATCTGCCGAGTCGGCCTTTGGGATACAGGATACCGTCGACGGAGAACTGTGTCTATCTCGGGACCTTAAGATTGCGTTGCTGGATTTCAACAGCAAGGCTGAACGAGAGAAATTCGAGCAAGAAACGTTTGAATGCGGGGTTTGTCTGGAGCCGAAGAAAGGCGCCACTTGCCACCGGCTACTGCGCTGCTCTCACGTCTTTTGCGTCCCCTGTCTGCAAGACTTCTACAACACCTGCATCGCAGAAGGTGATGTGGATAGTGTGAAGTGCTTGGCCCCGAACTGTGAGAAGAGCCAGAGCCCGACATTAGCACCGGGTGATGGCCAAACCCCTCGCCGCAAGAAGCGGGATCGTACGCTCGGACCCAGTGAGCTTCTTGAAATTCCTCTGTCGACAGAAACGGTGCAACGATACGTCTTCCTTAAACGAAAGAAGAAGATTGAATCCGACAAGACTACTGTATACTGTCCACGACAGTGGTGTCAGGGCGCAGCCCGATCAAAGCGGCACCCTAAGCCCACCGACCCAATGGCTGACGCTGAGGAAGGCGATGCCTCGGACGATGAGGAAGAGACCACTTTCGATCCTCTCGGTGAGAGAGGGGAACTTCCTCCGGTTGCTGAACGAGTTGCCATCTGCGAAGAGTGCAATTACGCCTTTTGCAGTGTCTGCCGGAAAGGCTGGCATGGCGAGCTTGTGAGGTGCATGCCCCAGCGCAAGGTTGACGAGTTGACCGCCGAAGAAAAGGCCACTGAAGAATATATGCGCTTGTATACCTCCCAATGTCCAACATGCACCGTCCCTTGCCAGAAACGCATGGGATGCAACCATATGCGCTGCTTCCAGTGCGACACGCACTTTTGCTACCTCTGCTCCGCCTGGTTGTCACCCGACAACCCGTACAGCCACTTCAATCAAACCAGCAGCACATGCTACAACCGCCTGTGGGACCTGGAGGGTGGCGACGGACTGGACCCAGAAGGCGCTGAAGCTCTACACCGGATTCCAGAAGCACTGCTGGTATTTGACGACGAGGATCACAATGGAGCTCCGCAACAAATCGACCTCGGCGATGCTACCGATGGTGATTGGAGCTCCTCAGACGAAGACGAAGACCGCCCAGTATGGGACTTTGATTTTAGCGATGATGAACAAGATCGCCACCCCCGACCTCCGCCCCCAGCCCCCGTACCCCCTCGAGTCCCCGGCGCTGCCCGTGGTCCTGGCGCGAATCATCCCGGCCCAGACGCTGCCGCCCGTGCAGCGGTGGAGCGGGAAGAACAAGCTCGTGCAATGGCGGAAATTCGGAATCGCAACCGTAACCGACCGGCGCGACAGCATGGCGTGCCGCAAGACCCACGGGGCATGATCGGGCTGCAGCGGTTCTTGGAGCTGGTGCAGAATGATCGGGAGGACGAATGGGATAGCGATGAGCTTGATGACTTTTAAGTCAAAAATTCTTGATGATTAGATTAGCGTCATTGTTGATCAGGTATTGGAATGATTTATGATACTCCCGTACAACATCCAAAGGGCGTGCGGTGCTTTACGAGCGATGATCATGGTTTTGCAAGCGTTTCCTGTGAAATTGCATTTTATTTTACAACTACATAGCTTATCTAGCATAAAATTGTTGTTGCTTTTGATCTGGTCTTCTTTGTTAGTTTCATAGCTCTAGTCATGTATGAAAACTTTGGATTTCCCTGAGCTGTATGGATCTGAAGGCTGAGTAGGTTCTCGATTTCGAAATCCTAAAGGCGACAGGCGTGGGAGGATTCACTTTAGGGTCATCACTCAACAGTCTGTCCAAGCCTCATCCCAATAGCCTCAAAGTACATTTACCGGACGTATCTCCCCCTTCGAACTAGAAACAGAGCCCATCTATCCCCCTCATCTCCTCCGCAACCAAACATAAATAAACGCCATCGAAACCGTCTCCCCCCTAAAATGCTCAAAATAAACCTCCTTCGCCCTCAAAATCCACTCCTCTACGAGCTCAGCACCTCCCTCCTCCGTGAATTCCCGTCTCTCAACGCCTTAAGCATATAACCCGCAGTCACTGCCGTAACCCAATCAATAATAGCATGATTATACTTCCAAGAAATTTCATCACTCACCAAGCCCTGCTCATTCCTCGCCTTCTCCAGCTCCAAGTAAGCAGGATGCACCACCCTATCCTCGATGCACTTGCGTATCTCCCAGAGCTCGGTGACTCCGTCTATCTATACTTCGGTTGTAGAGGGGCTCGTTGAATGCGGAGAGGACTTTCGTCGAAAATTTGCCCTCGGCGAGCATTACCTTTAAGGCTCCGATGATTGAGGTGGTAGGCCCGATGAGGTCTGGTGGTACGGAATACGAGGTCGCGGGGAAGGAGAGCAGCAACGATCCGCCGGTTTTGGTCTCTGTCGCGCGGTGGAGGAGGAATTGGATGAAGTCTTTGTGCGCTTGTGCCTGGCGAAAGATGCCTGCTGTTGAGATCCGTTCGAGATTCTCGTCAATCATGGGTCGGGTTTCGCTTAGATGTTGGATGGACGTTAGAGAGAACCGAGGTCGACGGAGTTTGGGGGGAGAATCTGGTCATAGAAACTGCCCGGGATCATGCTGAGGAATGGGGGCTTGGGTAATCTAGTCGTCCATTCGGTGATTGTTCAGGATAGGGTGTTAAAGTCGTTGTTTGGTTTGTCGTTGAGCAGGATGTGGAGTCTCTGGTGGAAACGAGTTGGTGATTATTTCCAATGGTCCAACCCTGAGAGATTTTTTAGAGACAAGATCCTCAGCTGTAAAGCAAGAGGATGACTTACGAGTTTGTACCTTGTGCTGCCCCATGTAACAGTCAAAACGTGATCGGGTCTCTGCGATGCTAGTTCTTTGGCGGCCTTTTCAATTAGGGGCAAGACTTGAAGCATGACTTGATGCTGGAGATCAGAGTTTGCGCTGTAGGCACCGCTACCCTTCATGGCTACGTCGTTGGTCATTAAAGGGGATGTGTAGTCACTCATCTTTCTCGCAAGTCCGAAGTATAGGGGTTTAGTGTGCTAGGAGAACTATGAGAAGTGCCTACGGGAACTACCTAGATATATGGAAAAAAAATACGCTTGAGCTCGACATTTGTATTGTCCGGGGTTGCAAGATTATATCAGTTACCTTGCGATAAAGTACTAGAGGTCTCTGAGATGTATCAGTAGTTCATACATGATGATCACAGTAGGTAGCTCCTCCTCCCGATGGTCCGCGATGATCTGCATTTCAGCCTAGGCGGAGCTCGGCCTGGTTAGAGTCAATCGAAACCTACTGTATAGTCATTTTCATGGGACTATGAGTTTTTCGCTTATCTATCACCCGGAAAGTTCTACAAGCTGTGTCTATTCGGCAAGCAGTCAGCTGAGAGGTCAACCGCTGCAGCCCTGCGCAACTGTTACATTTGCGACGGCTGTATTTGTACAAAAAGAAATTTGAGACAACTTCCCGGGTTGAGACTCCTAACAAACACTATCCAGTTGATTATGTTTCAAATTGCTCTCTCTGCCAGATTTTTTATGCTTAGGCGCGATGATGAACCAGTGAAAAGCTCCACCGATGACAGATCAAAAACATCAAGTTATTTCGACGTTTTCTAGGGGCTCTAGGTATGTACATGATTAGTGTTTAGAATTTCAAATATAGCACTTCGAGAGCCCTAAATTGGTGAAAGGCTCTGTCTCACTCACTACTCTCAGCCTTTGATTCTCTTCACTCCCTCTCATTATTACCATTGTCAAATGACTCGGAGGTGTCGGGTCTATCTTTCAAGCCGACACACTTACTCTTATTGATCAACATGGGAAAAGCAAGTCCCCAAAGCCCTCACTCAACATCCACTCGCAGTCAACTAGACAATTGCGCGTTTCCAAATAATCGCCTTGCTGAGATCGCGGACGCCTATCCAGACAATATCATTGTCCAGTGTTTCGTCGTTCCCTTTGTTAGACACTTCTTCAAGTGCGACATGCTTTTCCCAGCCTCTATATGCGGGATCTCGACTAAGCTAATTTACACTAGATCCTCTTCTTGCGGTCTTCCTCTTGCTTTTTCCTCGCTTATTACATGCAACTTTTGGAACGACACCAAAGTTTGCGATGGCAGATTTCGATCGATGACAATTTACGTGTCACTTAGAATTATGACATTGATCTGCTACACGAGTTACCTCGGAGGAAGCTTACCAGGCAGAGGCGATTGTCGCAGGAGGCTTAAGTGGGATTCCCTCAACATGAAGATATCCCTACCGTACCCTACCCAAGGTCCAAGGATCCGTGGTTAAGACATGCCATATCTTGGCGCCGATACGGGGCCGCCCCCGCACATTGAAGCGCGTAATTTTGGAATTACTTCTCATCCTGTACTGTACTACTGCTAGCTTCTTGCTCTCTTTCAAAGAGATTGCTGACAATTTTGCAAGTCTTATTTCTCAACTACCATAGCTGTGGCATATTTGCATTGAAATTGGTCTATGAACCTCGCCATGGATCCGCCTTCCCGATCTATCGCAGGATCGAAGATCCCTCGGAGGCCCCAGCGTTCCCCAGCGCCTCAACCAGGCAACCACGTCATCGGCCAAGTTCCTGCTTCTGCTTCTCTTGCTGTATTCCTCCATAAGTCAAACTGTACATGATTTACGATGGCAGGACCACCCGTAAACCGCAACTTTGCAGGAGCCTCTTTGGACTACCTTGGCGGTCGCTATGTCGGCGCAGGCCCCGAAACATGCAGCTACACCACTCAAGCTGTCCAGATCCCCATGCGCGATGGAGTCGAACTGGCTGCCGACTTTTACGCGCCAGAGTTGCCGGATGGCCAAGCACCTGCCGGTCTCATTCTGATCCAGTGCTGCTACGGTCGCGGCGCGGGGATTTCCTTTATCAATGC
>JAXQJV010000876.1:0-12540 GCA_037042255.1 Penicillium sp. PG106-07D
AAGTGTAAATGGAAAGTTTGTTTGACGAGGCTTAAACAAGCTTATGCTTCATCGGGACGGAGGCGCAATGGAGGGGGGAAACTGATGTCACACCACGAAATGATGTCAGAAGCTGACCGTTCATTAGAACCCCGGAAACGAGGCAAGCTCACTAACGGAAAAAAGCAAAAGTTTTTATGTACATCTCAACGGACGCCTGGTCTAGTGAAAGAGCCCTTCTGTCCGATGAAAACCACGCCGGGGACATGAAAAAAAAAGGAAACGATGAAATCCAAAAACGAGTCCAAGAGAACGTGGATCCATCCAATGTGCAATTACCCTGATCCCGCCTCTCCACGTAGACCAAAATGGCCCCAAGAGTCTAGAAAGGCCGCCTAGGGGTTCAGAAGGGGTTCAGAAATCGTCAACCACTCGCACCTTTTTCTCTTTCTTTTCAATCGCGTTCTTCAGATTGGCCACCATATGCTTCCGGCGCTGACTCTTCGCCTTCCACTGAGAAGTCTCCTCCCGAACGGTCATAGGTCCAGCGACATCAACACTGCGCAGGCGGCTATGCTTCGCGGAACCGCTGACACTGACCCGGAAGTTGACGCCGCGGGACGCGGACTCGGGAGTGTGGTATGCACTGCCGTCAACAGACCCGCGCGAGCCGGGCGTAGCAGGGAAACGGCCGAGAGTCTTGCGGGGGGTAGTGAAGGGTGACCCTTCGCGGCTGGTTGGACGAGACGACGATGTGTCGATGCCAAGTTTCTTGAGCTGAGCTTCCAGAACATCAATGTCGCTACTTTTGTTCTCCACCATGCTCATCATAGTAGCAATAGTAGAAGAAACGGCCTCGACGGTAGGTCGCTTTCGAGAGCCTCCGCCAGCTCCGTCGGGCAGTGGAATGTCCGCAATCTTGGCCCGGAGCATCGACACGCCTTGCTCAAGCTCAGCCACATTGGCCAGAAGATTCGCGTAAGTCGACCGAAGATCATGCTGGAGCGTAGCTTGTTCAGCAGATAGTGGTGCCGAGCGAATGGCTCCAGAGTCAGCCAAGGCGTCAAGTGTCTTGCGGAGACTCGCGAATTGACTACGTAGAGTGACGATGTCCTTGGTGAGCAGCTTCCGGCATTCGGCCAGCTTCTCCTCCACGTCTTGGAGACGCTGCTCGTCGAGAGATTGGAAAAGAGCACCAATCACATACTCGAGCTTGTTAATATCCTTCAAGAACATCTCCCCATCCAGGACCTTGGCCGGGTCGTCACTGTTCAAGATGGTCACCCACTCATCCGCTTCAGAGCCTTCGGCACGCTCCTGGTGCATCAGCCACGAGCTCAGAGTTTGATCGTTAATGCCCAGAGTGAGGATCATAGAGGTAATGTCGCGGCAAATTTTCTCAATCATACCAGGAATGCCAGGCTTGGTCGCATCCCCAGTGTAGTTCTGGTGGGGTAGGAACGGGTCAAGAGTTGCAGCAGGCTCAACTGGGCGAGCAAGGTCTGCACGAATCCTCTCATCTTCATCGTCATCAGAGAGGGCTAGAACTTCTTCCTCTGCCGGACGCAGAACAGCTGCCTCGGCGCGGGCCTGGTCCTGTGTAGCAGTGTCACAAGGTTTTCGGAGCTGACCCTCCCGCTGCGCAATCTGAGTCAATGAAGCCTTTCTGGAGGCCAGAGCACTTCCAGCCTGGCGACCCTCTGGTTTCTTTGAGAACAAGGCGCTCTTTTGCGAGCTAATGCGCGTGGGGCTAGGGGATCGATAAGGCTCACGGGCAGACCGCGTCCCTGGTCCTGGGGGCGGAAGTAGAGGCTGCTTGGAGATTTCACCAAATAATTGGCGAGGACGCTGGCTTGGTTCTTCTTTCGGTGCGGTCTTCGAGAATCCACCGAAAAATCCACCAGTTGAGCTCTTGTCAGAGAGACCGCCAAACGAACTTCCTACCGACAGCTTGGGGCTTTGCATCTTGGTCTCGTCATGCGTAATCTCCTCGCCACTATCACTAAAATCAGACTCATCGGCATCCTGGGATTCGGCGTCTGAGCCATCGGGGATAGGTACAGCCTCTTCTGCCGGAATGGCTTCTGTCTTGAAACCAATCGGGTCCGGGGGCAATGGCGCCTCTTCAGGAACATCTTCAGGTATTCCGGGTGGGGAGCTCTCTAACTTGATGGGCTTGGTGACGAAATCTGGCGGCAGTGGTGCGTCTTCTACCTCTGGCACAGCCTTCTTCTTGGTAACAAAGTCGGGCGGAAGGGGCGCGTCATCGAATTGGAGAGACGGCTTCTTCTTGGTGGCAAAGTCTGGCGGGAGAGGAGCCTCCTCAATAGAGCTTTTAGAGACATTCGAGGAGGCCGATGTGTCTCCGGGTGCGTAACTTGCCCTGCTAGTGGGATCAGGCGGCAATGGGGCTTCCAGCGAAGAAAAGGTTGGGGTGGTGACAGACGGCTCCCTCTTGGGGGTGGCCGTTACGTCGGAAGGCGCGGAAAGAGGGCTGGTGACTTGTGTTTGGGACGAAGCCTGGAATGGGGACTGGGGTGCAGCAGATGAAGCGGTGCCGAAGATTGAGAAGGGCTTGGTTGTCTCGAGAGGAGGTGCCTTGGCGGGTTGCGTTGTCTGTGCGCCAAACAATGATGGGGCCGGGACCGTAGGCTTACTGGGACGTCCAAATAGCGAGACATGCTCGGGCTCTACCGGTTGAGGCGCAATGATATCTTCAGAGTCATCCATTGACTCTGCCGGAGTGCTTGGTTTGTTCGACAGGGAGATCGATTCGCCGAATCCGCCGAAAGAAAGCGCACCTGAGGAAGGCTTCTCGGTCTTAGGCAGATCATGGACAGCTGTACCGTCACCTTTGAAAGAGGATCCAAGGACGAAACCGCCAGCAGATCCAAACGGATTTTTCACCTCCTGAGTCTGTGCCGGTGGGAATGCCGTATCGCTTGAAGGCTTGGCTCCAAATGTTGATGGAGCAGATGCCTTTGCGAATGCATTGTCACCCGAAGCCTTTGCGAAAGGCGACTCTCCTGGCTTGGCAGCCGCGAAGCCAGCAAACCCACCACCTCCTCCGGCACCTGTTGAGAAAGAGCTGAAGCCACCGCCGCTTGTCCCCGATCCAGAGCCTAGAAGACTTTTGCCCGGAGTGCTGGGTTGTCCAAATGGTGAAGAAGTACTGGCGGCGCCGAAGCCGGACTGGCCAAACGCTGGCTGTCGCAGGGAGCTGGACTGACCAAATGCTGTGCCAGTGCCGAATGAAGGTTTACCAAATGCCGGGGCCTCACTACCAGCAAGGCCGGAAGGGCTTCCGAATGACGGCTTTCCAAAAGCCGTGGCTCCCATTGTTGAGAGGCTTCCAAAAGTGGAGCCACCGGAGGGCTTGCCAAACCCAGACGTGCCAAACTGGGATGGACTGCCAAATGAAGGCTGACCAAATGAAGGCTGCTGTTGAGCGGGAGCAGAGGCCGGCGGTGCAGGTACGGGTTGAGAAGACATCTGCGAAGGCTGGGTGGTTGATACAAGGCCGGAGTAGGGAATGTTCTGGCGGATAGCTTCTGTATAGATAAACCACCAGGAAGCCAGGATGCCTTCATTGTTCAAGAGCAAGAGTCCCGGCAAAGGTGTTGTGCTCTCTGACAACTCTTCTTCCGGAATAGGCCGAGAAACATTCTCGCTACTCGAGAGATTTGCAGCCAACCCAATCACCGACGTGTCGTCCTGAGTATCATCAGCCAGCGGAACAGATGCCCGCTTCGTGTCGTCAGTCAGACCAGCTAACGCAAATGTGCCAGGCGGGACACCCTCCTCCAGCTGTTTTTCAGATCGAATGACCAGGCCAATCTCAGATGAAGCGGTTGAAGCGACAATTAGCACATCCTTGAAGTTTGGCTTGTAGTCACGCAGCCGCACGATATACTGATATGCTGGTACGCGCTTCGGCCCAGAGCCCATTGTCGAACAGGGCTCGGGCAGTCTCTGGATCAAAAAAGGCGCCTGCTTCCGCCGTGTGATAACGTAGTAAAATGACGGCGGAGCTCCCATGGGATCTTCAGGGTCATTCGGGGTATAAACTATGAAGAAGAGATCGTTCTCTAGCCATGCGACTGAGGATACTGAGTGAATATGCGCATTAGAACAGCGATCACAAATAGAGGGAGCTAGAGCGTACCATGACATTCCCCTTCCAGGTCGGTGGGACGAGGGATTTGAGCCTTGCTCGCGCCGTCTGGCGTCATCTGGTCCACAGTTCCATCTGCCATACCAGCCACAAGCTGTTTACCTTTGTTGCTCCATGCAACGCAGCTAACACCATTTCGAAGGATCGGCCCGTTGGCACCAGAAATCAAATTCCCAGCCTTCAGGTCCGCGACCAGGAGTTCACCATTGGCGGTAACCAACGCAACAAAGGTCGAGGTGGGATCTGGGTTAGGCGCAAGTGACCGTATTGATACACCGTTTGTCGGAACTGACAATGCTGGCTGTGCATTGCCCTGTACAAGATTATCCGTCCGGTAAACTGTGATTTGAGACGCATTTTCCGTCGCAAGTATCAACGCATCGTCGTTCGCGGTAAAGGCCACATGTGTTGGGCGTGCAGGTAGCGGGATTAACGCTTGTGGTTCGAATGGTTTGGTTCTGACGTGATCTTCCCCAGAAGGTGTCTCGATCGCTTTTCGGACCGATTCAGTGGTCGCAACGGCAAGGCAATCAGGGCCAGCGCCGACAACAATGCCTTTCGATTGCGCGACGGCTAGGAGAGAGGTGTTTGGGGAGGGTAGGGCGTTTGCGGGCCATGGAGTGGGGAGTAGACGGATGTTAGCATCACCGGCAAGTCCTTTGAAACCGATGTCCTGTGTCGCACGTTAGAGGGAACTGTATCAGAATAAGGCGAAGCTCTGCTGGGAAGACATACGTCGATGGAGACTTCTTTCAATTCGTCCGGCATATCGCCTCCAGCGGGGCTGGTGAGTGTGAAGGCCATCTTGAGTCGATCAATATCAGCTGAAACTGACCGTTTGTGGCTTCTCAAAGGCGAGCTTGGCTTCGGCGCATTGAGTGAAGAAGAGAGTGAAGGAGTGAGAGAGAAAGAACGTCGTTGGAGCTGTTGAGGACTCCGGTTAAATAAGCTCAGAGTCCGCGCAAAAATCTCGAGTAAGCTCCTCCCCGTAGAGAAGAGGCAAGATACGCGAAAGGAGAGATCCGGTAAGATGTGAAGGTGAAAGTTCCGGAGAG
Source organism: Penicillium sp. PG106-07D (assembly GCA_037042255.1). NCBI lineage: Eukaryota > Fungi > Ascomycota > Eurotiomycetes > Eurotiales > Aspergillaceae > Penicillium > Penicillium sp. PG106-07D. The sequence continues at coordinate 5,209 of JAXQJV010000876.1, forward strand.
GAGTAGCTTGAGGTTAAGTAAACGGAAAGTGCAAGAGGCAAAAACACCGAGATGCGCTTGTTGGTGCCTGAGATCTTAGGCACCTTAGTAGCAGGCTGCGGGAGCTTCGTCACTCCAAACAGCTTGAACGCTCCAACTTCATCTCCACCTCATCTCACACCTCCTCTCGACCACCTCCTTACATCGACTCTGTCCTCATTCTTCTCTGTGGTCTGACCATTTTCTTCTGACTTTCTCTATCTGCCTCTGCTTGCACCCCTCCGCGTCATCACGATGCCGGGCTTTGACTTCTCCAACTACAACCGCAACGCGGCTCTTCACGCCAGGGGCGTTCCCCTTCCCAAAGCTACCAGCACTGGTACGACGATTGTTGGTTGCATTTACGATAATGGTGTTGTGGTATGGTTCCATTGGATTCAAGAGCTTGAGATGTCGCGGCAACAATGGAAGCTGACTGGCAGGTGCTTCTAGATCGCAGCAGATACCAGAGCTACCAGCGGCCCTATAGTAGCAGACAAGGCACGATCGACATCCAGATCAGATCCTTAGAAACACGATTCAGATGCTAACAGGCATCGAAAATAGAACTGCGAAAAGCTCCACTACATCGCACCCAAGATCTGGTGTGCCGGCGCCGGTACTGCCGCAGACACCGAGTTTACCACTGCCCTGATCAGCTCCAACGTCGAACTGCACTCCCTATCCACTGGCCGCGACCCACGAGTTATCACGTGCATGACTATGCTCAAGCAGCACCTTTTCCGATACCAGGGCCATATTGGAGCCTACCTGGTTGTGGCGGGCGTGGACCCGACCGGCGTCGGGCTGTACACTGTGCACGCCCACGGATCGACAGACAAGCTTCCATACGTGACGATGGGTTCCGGATCTCTGGCGGCTATGTCGGTGTTTGAGTCGATGTGGCAGCCAGGTCTCAATAAGGAGGGCGCTATCGAGCTGTGCGCCGAAGCCATCAAGGCCGGTATCTTCAACGATCTCGGTTCCGGTAGCAATGTCGACGTGTGCGTTATCGAAAAGGACAAGCCGACTCAGTTGCTTCGCAACTACATGAAACCCAATGAGCGTGGAGAGAAGGAGCGCAACTACCGCTTCCCTCGTGGCACAACTGCGTGGTTGAACCAGAAGATCATCAGCAAGGAGGATATGAAGAAATATGTCACCATCGAGACCTTGTCGGGGGATGATAACCTGGCAGCTGGAGAGAAGATGGAGATTGATGTTTAGGCTTGTCTGGTTTGGGAACAACAATGGGGCGTAGGCTAGTGGTTCTCTACTAGAGTGGTTTAATATACACTTCGATTATGTCTCCCAATGGATTGTACGGAATTTCAGAGAATCAACAGGCTTCGTGGTTTTGAAGGTTTGGAATCTATTGGAAACAAGAATGGAGCCGCGAGGAATAATCGGTAAGGGAATTTCAAGAGTATATACAGGTATCCATGGCCCTCGAACAGGGATGCATGGTTTGGCTGTCTTAAGGGACAGCGCTAGTCCAAACGTTGGATAGAAGGGAGCCATAGATGCAACGATCCAAGCTAGAACTCATGCACCTGACCAGGTTTGCCCAAACCAATTTGCGCCGGCGCTCTCAGCTGTCTGGCGACCTCGCGCCCTTCAAACTTGCTAACAATCCAGAGGATGTATTCGTACTGCGTGGGCGAGACGCGGCGCCCCTCGCGGCGATATCGCACAACACCGGCATGATACATTGCCTGCACCAAAGATGGGTATACAGGGCCACCATGTCGGCGCAGGTAGTCGTACAAAAGATGAATGAGATGGAAAGACCGAGAAGGAGTCAAATTGTGGCTGCAGGAGATGGCAACGGCCAGTCGGTGGACAAAGTCAACCGCAGCATGGGGATCAGGACTTTGGCTGTCCCGAGGCCCGGCGTGATAGCGCACCAGGACATTCTCGTGAGGATGAGGAAGAGGCACCCAGGCCTTGTTGAGGCAAAGCTTGAAGGGTGTGTGGTTGCGGAGGATTCTCAAGATAGACCAGATGCTCTTAGAATCTCCTACTCGGGCGAGGCGTATGCATTCTTCCACAGAGGCTGGGCTGGTGAGGTCGAGGCGGCGGAACATTTGCTCAAATGTGCCGTGGAAGAGGGTTCGAATCCCATTATATGCCGATGGATCCGCCCAGACATCTGACAGAGAAACTTGCGAGGTTTCCAGTCTCTCGAGGGTTTTGCGGGTATTCTTCGTGATGTTTTTCTTCATTTTGACATTCACCGCCAGCAGGAGAAGACTGCTATGCGGGAGGTTTAAAGTGTGGATGCCACGCATCAGATCCGACAGGAAAGATCCATCTGTTGTTCTGGTCGCCGTTTCGTAAAGTCCGAGCAAAAAGTAAATGGGTCTGTCAGTAGGCCGGGGACTGTGATGGTACGTAGGCCCAAGGGACCGACTCAACGTTCGCAATGCCCACAGGCGGAGAATGATGCGTTGCTGGACTGGCTGGATTGGTGGAGCCCTTTCCATCATTGCATTGTTCTCGTAGTAGGCAGCTGGCAAATCAAACCATACCTGTGAGGCCGCAAGAGCCGAAATATTCGGCAGCATAGACAAGCAATGTCGCCATCGCTCGAGCAATTGGTATCGATTCTGCATTTTTGTGCCTGGCAGCGCCAAGAACTCCGTAACTTTGACAACACATCTCGCTGCACAGTCCGCATCAAGTTGGCTCAGCATTAGGGACGTTGGCAACTCAACATCCTCCAACTGTGCCATGATCAAGGACGTGAGCCACTGGCTATCAGAGCTCGCATCGTGGGTCGCCACGACAACCTCCTCGGCAAAGCGGAAGCTGCGCAGGCTGACAAGCTCAGTAAGCCAGACGTCAACGAGCTCTTTGTCCAAGTCATGATAGCCAAGAATGGTGCAACGACCGATGGCTTTCCACATGGCCCGGTGATACTTCACCACCGACTTTTGGTCGAAATCTCCGAGTGTTTGGTTTCGCTCAACGAGAATACTTGGTAGAACTCTGAGGATTAGACAAAGCTCATCCGTAGGGACAAGACCCAATTCGAGGGCACGACAGACTGAGCTTAGCACAGCGGTCCGATTTGATCGCTTGGTTTTCGTTTGAACGAATAGGTTCACAGCAGCAAGATAATTCCCCGATCCACGTGTATTTAAGAAGGGATCATCCAGAAACTCGACAGCTTGCTTCGAGTCTGTCGTCGAGCGCGAGAGCAGCTTGTCGAACATCTGCCGGCTGTACTTGGGTTGTCGTTGAAGGTCAATCCTTAATTGACGCGCGATATCCCTTGCATCTTCAAGCCCCCAGCCAGGCTGTTCCAAGAATTGACTCAAAAGCTCAGCTCGGGAAGTGGCAGTCGATTCGGAGGAGGTTGGTTGGCTGCCACGGGAGTGGAACGTGTCGACGGGTTCGGGATTCTGGTCATAAAAGGGCAAGGAACTCTCCGGAGTGGCGATTGAGTAGTTTCTTAAGTCTTCGGGGTCGTTAGCATCCAATCAACCCGCAAAGACATCTTGCTCATGTACCTTGAGTTTCAAGCTGGGGTTTCTGCCAAGAATGGTCGGACCATTTCATGTGTTCCCTTCCATTGCGACCGAAGAGACACGCAATATCCTCCGCTGACCCTGCACCGAAGCCCGCAAGAGCCGTATTCCTCCGCTTGGCTAGGCGTCTTCGTGCCTCTAGAGGTCCGGGGACGCAGCTGCCATGGCGACGCTGGCCATTTGCGAAACGACGGAAGGTTGCGGCGAGCAGGTCATCGCTGATCCAGAGGTGGTCGAAGGTTGGAGCGGCAGTGGGCTTTAGCGCATGCCGGCAGGCATGCCTACCGAAAGACATCAGTCTGTTTGTGGCATGCGCGAGCCAATTGACCTCGATAAGTTGTGACAAGATTGCCGTGCTGGGGGACATGATTGATGGCTTTGCCGGTCTCCAGCAATTCTTGGCGTCACGTGACTATGTATCCCAAAAGGGACATTCTAACCATGTGTACGGAGCTCTAATTAATTGCGATCAGCAGTTTTGGATATCTTTTAAGTGTTTTTCGAAGAGGATTAAGACGCAATTTATTTTTAATCGAAGGATTTCTTTTATTTTAAACAGCCCTCGTGTCACTCGTGCGAGGTTAAGCTCTCTCATGAGCCTAGCGGACAACGGGGAAATAAACAGTATCCAGGGAGAACAAAAAGCGGACGAAATGTAAGTGTACTCAAAATGCAAAAGTCATGGAATGAAAAGGAACGCAGCCATACGCCGATACCATGCATGCAAAACCTCATCTCCGGCCGGTGGTATCTCATGCGAATCAGTTCAGCCAAGACGTAAACAAAAGTGTACGAAAGCGAATTAAAGTCGGGAGGTCAAAATTCCAAGGCTGGAATCCTTGAAATGGATATTAGCTGGAGGACGCCGCCTCATCAGCCAGCGGTTTCCTGCCAGTCACCGCGAAGAAGTCCATGTAGGCGTGCACATTTCGATCTTGAATGCTCTTCCTCACATCGACGAGAAACACTTCGATCTCATTTTTGGACCAACCCAGTGCGAGAAAAGGTTTGTAAGACCAGCCAGCTAGTGCTTCTAGCCAATTGCTTTCGCTCCATTTCCCAATATCCTTCAGCTTCTCATCGGTTGGCCACGTATTTATTGGGACTTTGAAGATTCGCTGCTCAACATCGACGAATCCAACCTCCTTCATCCACCGCTCAATTCGAGGCGCTATCCGAAATTGTCGTGAGGGTTCAACTTCTTGGCTAAATCGCATGTGCAGGTCGACCCAGTCGTGGATAGCGTATGCGCTGTATCCGTCCGGGTTTGGTGGTGGCATTGTGCCGTCATCGCATTTTGGTTTCGGGTCCATCTCATGACATTCCAGATATGATCCCGGTTTAAGGTACTTATAAGCCTGGCGTAATAGGCCTTTGAAAGACTCCATGGCGCCCGACATATGTCCAATGTGGATAAAGTCGAAATGATTCGCTTCCCACAGCCACTCGTCTTCAGTTGCATCGTCGACAAGGAAGTGTACATTTTCGGGGACCTCGGTTGGTTGGACTGGGGAAAGATCTGTGCCTGTGATTGCAGCTTTTGGAAATAATGATGCTGCAGAATCCAAAGGAAAAAAGCAATGAGTCCACGCACTTGATACAGGACATCGACTTGTGAGGCAGAATAACCATACCCATTTCTATTGGCCAGATACCAGATCCAGTACCGATATCGAGAATTTGTTTGGGGTCTTCAAGTGGAGCATGATACAATTTACCACCCATAACCAATTTAGACATGTGATGTTGCAGGTCGAGACGATCGAGCTCTTGTTCATCGTTTGGATATGGATAGGCTAGTGGGTTAGATGATGTTCCAGCAAGGACCAAATGAGAGTGAGCATACCTCCTTCGTGATACTTGTGGTACCGTCTACCATTTTCCAGGGGATAGTCCGTCACACTCTCCGTCAGTGATTGCGTGTCACTATTGTCAGAGTATTAGCATGGCACTGAAAACTTCATTGGAGGACCACAATTTGGAGTTTGAGGGTCGGTATTGGGCATTACCATTCGCTTTTTGGTTCCTGCATGAGGGGGGTTAGCAAGATGATATCGAAATGCCGACATGGTGATGAAGGCAAAGAATTGAAGCTGATAGTTTGGACTTGTCGACCTTGACGGCTGCCAGAAGAGGCCGCCCAGGCTCAAAGCGAAGCTAGACGATCTTCTGAACGGGACATAAATCAGAGACTCACAGATGATTTAGTCCCCATCCTGGTCATCGTGGATCAGGCTGATGGGATTTGGAGGCGAGCCCTATGAACGATAGGAGAAATGAAAAGACCAGTTCTCAATCGAGAATCTTGAATAGGTTGCGGACAGGGTGTTTGAAAAGAGCTAAGAGGTAAAAGGTGTCAGAGTATGGCCTTTTCCTAATCAATTCGGTGAGGTGTTGCCGGTTCTCGTAGGGCACACGATAGCGGGGAGCTAGTACTTCAATATGCGAGTTGACTACCAGATTTAGCAATGCTCCATCTCCAGTCTTACGCCGGGTGAATATTGGTCGAATGAACGGAGATCAGGGGGAGCCCAGGTGCAAGGATTAGCGTGTGGTCAGGCAGACGAGGATGAAATAATCCACCGGCCAGCGAGGGTTCTCGGTCTCGTCCTCATTGAGCCCGACAGCTTGGGTTAAGTTTTAATTTGGCAGGGCGGGAAGATGATCCGACCAAGTCCAAAACAAATCGCTTATGGAATATGGATCGACATTGGAAAAGTCGCGAAACCAAGGGCCCACAGGCAGGGGAGGAATAAGTGGAGTACGAGAGTGCGCACATGGATGGGGAACAAGGTTGAGCCAGGCTATCCCGAAGAGCGGTTCAAAGACGTCAGAGGGCCTATGGACTCTTTAGCCGGGAGACCTCCCCAGGCCGATCTTCTGAAGAGGGCAGCAGGCGCTACGGGCGGCGGGCTACCATGAAATAATCTTCTCGCAGTCAAAGCTTACGCCGCAGGAAAGGGAGGCAAAAGAGTCGTTTATGGGCTGAGTTTAAAGGTGCAGGTGGAACGATACAGTCTGCACCTAGGGTCGAAGGTCCTCCTACGAGGTTGTCCTGTTGGCAAGCCTGCCGTAGGCCCGTAGGAATTGCCGAAAAGGAAATGACAGGGCGCGTTTTCAGACGCCTCAAATCACATTGGGAATTTCTAGGACTTTTCGAATTTTCCTTTCGAGGGTGGGATGTGTATTCCTCCGTATTCAGTCGGATCGTTGGCGGAGCTGAAATACCACAATACCTCCGGGATACTACACGATACTATGTACGGAAGTGCTGCGAGGCACCTCACAACAATAATCAACTACCGGTGGGTATTTTAGAGACATGGCAGCACTGTTCGATTGCTAACACTCCTCAGATACGAACCAGACTCTCGGTCACTCCGTAGACAGGTTCAAGGAACGTATAGTTATCTGACCCTTGGCCCTGGGAACCGGACGGTTTGCGACCCAGAGCGCTGGAGTAGTCGGCCCAGTCGGGGGTGTTCGGCGGAGGTGGAGGTATAGTAACCTCTTACTACTTAGTCCCTCGACTCTAAACCCAGTGTAGACTAGGTTCGTATCAAACGCCCACAGAGACCAAACTCTCCAGCGAGTGATGGCTTAACTTCAAGTACAGAAGTCAGGTAGCGAGGGAGATTGACAATTAGCACATCCTCCTAGTGTTCGGATTACTTACTTACTCACTTTCCCTCCGTACTAAGTCATTCAACTCCTCATGCAAGAGTCGACCTTCCAAGCTGTTCGCCGATCGGCCAATGGGCACCGGTGCCACTCTACTGGG